>JAPYZK010008293.1:0-11891 GCA_030522785.1 Platygaster equestris | reverse complement strand
CATGATCGATAATAATCGATAATGTCGATTTCGAATCATGATCGATAATAATCGATTTGTGGACTTCAGTGTCGATATTAATCGATAATATCGACGTGGAATCATGATCGATAATAATCGATAATGTCGATTTTGAATAATGATCGATAATAATCGATTTATGGACTTCAGTGTCGATATTAATCGATAATATCGACGTGGAATCATGATCGATAATAATCGATTTGTGGAATTGAGTATCGATAATATCGACATGGAATCATGATCGATGATAATCGATTTGTGGACTTCAGTATCGATATTTATCGATAATATCGACATAGAGTCTTTATCGAATTCATTTTTCTCATCACCAATCAATAATAAAAATTCCAGAATTAAACAATCAAAGATACCGAATATTCTGGGTCTTATGAAGTGATGAAAACAGGACAGTTTCACCAATCCTGCGAATAATATGGGACACTAGGACCAGAAGATATAAAGGACTTGTCGTACGTCTTGTCACCCTATTTAGACACCCTTGAAATCCGCGATACCCCTTATCAATGTCACCCTATTTAGACACCCTTGAAATCCGCGATACCCCTTATCAATTTCGCGTCGAATGATAGTAGTCGCGTTGGCAATAACGATATAGGTTAGGGAAATGTAGAAAATAACAAGGGAGGCTTGAATAATGGACGCGAGGCGCATAACGTGCCGTCTCGCCGTATTGCTGGGATGCATAATTACAGCAGGTAATAGCGCCTGCCAACAAATATGCCTGCAATTACCGAGCCCTTGCCCCCCACCCCTCCACCTGGGACCTCATCCTTTATTTCTCTTCGGCTTCTCCAGTGGCTAGAATGCACTGGCTCGTAATAATGCGGTGTGCGGGCGCTTGTGTGAATCATCGTGTAAATACCACGCCTACACTTACCAGGGCATTTACTTTATATTTATTGTGTACCAATGGCACGTGTCATTAGACGCAATCGAGCGAATTCGTGGTGGAAAAAGCTTATCGGAATTAATAGACTAGTTGAGCATAATTTTTTTATTTTCAGAATGCAAAATTTATTTCATAATTCATAATATTTCAGATAGGGGGGGGGGGGAATAAAAATTCAAAAATAAGGGTCGAACTGCATAGTTTGGATTTGAAAATCCGGAGGTGCAAATTGGAACATCGAAAATTGTAAGAATTCAAAATTTTGACGGTGCAATGGAGGAAATTCAAATATTTGTAACCAGAGATAATTTCGAATGGAGACACAAATTTTCGTGAAGTTGAGTTACTAGAATTCTTTTGATTTTTGTAATTAATCCACTATTGAAATTGCATAGATTGAGTTTATTTCGATTTCGATGTAATCAAATTTTTAACTTCTGAAAAGAGAGTGCAAATACCTATTTCATAAAAAATCAGTAAGTTGTATGAACAGTTATGAATTACCGTCCCTAGTGATTGTCGTTTTTAGGAAAACAGGCGAAATTTTTATGAAATCAGTGAATTATTCATGAAAATGCGTTGTTTTATGAGGTTGATTTTATGGAAGTTATATTAAATTTTCGATTTTTATGAAGTGGTTTTATGAAAACTTCATAAAAAAATGTTTTCAATAAAGTCTGTGAAAATTCTCATACAATTCATCAATTTTTTTATGAAAACAATTGAGCGTCTCTAAATTTTCTTACGGAAGCTTAATTTTCATAAAAACTTAGCTATTTTCATGAAAAGTTTCATATTTTCATAAAAAAACTTTCCTGATATGAGGAATTTTTCTTGTAGTAATATTAGTAATATTTCATACGTTTTTATTACACAAGAGAATAGAAAATCATGTTCGTAACTTTTTTCAGCAATTATAAACCATGAAAACATATAATTTTATGGGATTCCAAAATTCTTTAACTTCAATTGAAAATAAGCATTCAAATTGACGTAGATTTGATGGACAAGAAAGTTGACTATCGGATTTCTGATGCAAAGGTTGCAGGTTCAAATCCCGCTGCCTCCAAAAAATTTTCAAATTTCTTTCCAAACGAAATTTGAGCTAGAGCCTCATAAACTGAAAAAAATGATAAATAGAACAGTAAAATGATCCAAAGAAGGTTAGCAAAATTTTTCATATTTTTAAAAATGTTGAAAAAAAATTGAATCAAAACAAATTTCTTTCATAAACCTTTCATAAAACTACTTTATGAAATAAGAAAATTTTATGAACCTTTTTCAAAATCGACCTCATAAAAATGCGTATGACAATTTTTATAAGGTTTGTATAAAAACTAGAATCACTAGGGATCATGATATCAAACACGATAATTTTTTCTATTTAAATCATATTTTTCCTCGGTCTCGACTTACTCACGTTTTTTTTCGATTAATACAATTTTCTTCTACATTGTACGTACATGAAAGCACTATTGTACTACGTCGATTTTTCGAATCATTTTACTAAACGGTGTACGAAAAACTGTAATTTGAATCTCGTCTCTCATTGCGGAGCTATACACTGCTATTTTATTTATGGCATTGCCGCCTCAGCAGGTGCTTTTCTTCCCAGTGTAATGACGATAATGAGACGCTGGATGGAAGTGCCTGGTTATGTGTATGAATAAATTACCGGTTAAAATATTGGTTCCAATTGGCTATATCAGGGTTATCACGCTACGCGAATTATTCCTCCAAGTCGGGGTGTTCTTACGAGTTAAAAATATCCAAGTTTTGACAAATTTGCCGACTAAAAAAGTTTAGACACAATTTCAAATCCAAGTATTTTGATTTGATGAATGTTCATTCAATTTACTGAATACTCTCAAAAATGTGTGATTTTCCACTCTGCGAATCGAAATCAGTAAAAATTCACTGATTATCAGTTAAAATCACTAGTTCTCTAACTTACTGGAACAAATCAGTGAAACCTGACCAGAAAACCAGTTAAATTCACATAAAGTGTTCAAATCAGTGAATGAAAATGATGATTTTCGAATCATTCTTCTGTAATAATTCACGTTTCATAATTAACTGAATGATCGATAACTCTGAAGAAATCATTTTTCCACCCCCCTCCCCCCAGCCCCCGAAAAAATTATAGATTCAGTTCACCTACTCAAAATTTTCTCAAGTATGGTAACAAAGCAACCATTCGGAAGGAAATCGGTAGAACAAAAGTTTTCCGGGCAGAAAAACGCAATTTCCTTGCAACAATGTAGCGTAATAAAATGTCGGGGGCGCTTGAACAGCCCACTTTCGCTTGGCGGCGATTCGCTATTACTGTTCGTAACGCACTTAGCCAACTTCTGTTTATATAACAACTTTTCGTCCCTCGCCCCGATATCATTTTTAATGTCGGGAAATTACCTCCCCGAGTTGTTCTACGTGACTCCGGGCCCTTTACGTTTACGGCCGCGCCCCGAACGTGTCGCTTCTCCAAATATCCAGAAAACCCCGAGAATTTTCGTAATCAAGGAAAATAATAGTATCGGGTTAAGGAGTTCACCGAACTTGTCGCCTTTTTTTTCATCTTTCGATTATTTCTTATCTTCATTTTGTCGTTGTTGTTTAATAGTTATGAATTGTAGTGCCTTTTTTACTATTTGATAGATTTTGTGATTCTTCGATTTTTGGGATTTTTGATTTAGATATTTAAAAGGCGAGTAATTGGGAAATTGTTGAGGGTCATTTTCTCTCGCGATCGGATAGAAAAATTTGCTATGGATATAAAAAATCCTACCAATTCCCACCGATAACTATGAATTTATATCGATTTCTGTTGATTTCTGTAAATTTCTCTCGATTCTCGACAATCTCTATCAATTCCAATGGATTATCATTTATTGTCATCGATTCCTATTGTCCCCTACCGACTTCTATACCTATTTCAGTTCATTCCTATCGATCTCCATGTATTTCTATGAATTACTGTCAATTTTTATCGATTCTTGTAGATTCATATCAATTTTCACTGATTATCATTAACTTCTATCAATTCCTGATTTACATCAATTCCTACTGATTTCGATCAATTGCCATTGATTCTTCCCATTCTCCCGTATCAATTCTAATACGTTCTGAGTGATTTTCATCAATTCCAGTCAATGCTCATCGATTATCTATGAGTTCCCAACAATCCACTCTTAATTCACATCAATTTCTATCGATTCCTGTTGATTCCTATCGATTACCATCGATTCCCACCAGATCGTATCAATTTTCATGTTCGTTGATTTCCATGAGTTCCCATCGATTCCTATTAATTTCGGTTGGTTCCCATCAGGTCCTATCGATTCCTTTATAATCTTATCAATTCCAACAGATTCCCATTTATTTCCGTTGAGACTTATCAATTCCTATTAATTCCTATCGATTCCTATCAATTCTCATCAATTTTCATCGATTACCATCAATTCCTATCCATTCCTACCAGTTCTCGTAATTTCCCATCGTCGCCTATCAGTTCTCACATATACACATCAATTCCTACTAATTGAACTCAATATTTATCAATTCTCCATTGATTCCCAACAATTTACTATCAATTGCCACCGATTTCCATCAATTTTTATTGATTTCTATTAATTTCCATTGATTTCTTCGGATTCCCATCAATTCCAATGGAATCCCGTTTATTTCCGTCGATTCCCATCAAATCTCACTGTCCCGTATCAATTCCTTCGCTTCCTATCGACTCTCATCCATTTTCTTTAATTTCCATTGATTTTGATGAATTCCTATCGATTTCGATCAATTATTCTTATTGATTCTGATAAATTACAATTGGCCCTTTCAATTATCATTCATTTGCATCCAATGATCCATCATAAATTCTCATCAATTTCCACTGATTACCATTAACTTCTATTAATTCCTGATTTACATCAATTCCTATTGATTACGATCAATTGCCATTGACTATTCTTATTGATTTTGATCAATTTCGATTGGCCCTTCTAACTCTCATTCATTTGCATTAATTTTCATTGATTTCAGTCAATTCTTATTAATTATTCATAAATTCCCTATGATCCATTATGAATTCTCATCAATTTCCATCAATTCCAATAGATGCCCATTCATTCTCGTTGATGATTCCATTGATTATTATCAATTTCTGTTAATTCCTACGAATTCTCATTGATTCTTATTAATTTCCATAGTCTTCTAACAATTTCTATACATTTTCATCGATTCCCATTCATTTGAGTCAATTCCTATCAATTCTTACTCAATTCCTAACAATTTACTATACATTTCCACCGATTACCATTGATTTCTGTCAATTCCCATTGATACGTATACATTCCCATCGATTCACATTTTTCGATTCTATCGTTAATCTTGAATCTACAATTTTGATTCTTTTTTCTGGAATCAGTTCCACAAAATTGAATTCCTTTCACGGAATTGTATTTCAGCGACTAAATACTACTGTATGATAGCATAAATATATTCCATTATACATAATGCTATCAACTAATTCTATAATATGCGTAAAATTTTAATAGTACTATGCTGTGAATTTACTTTAATAATAATAGACGAAGAATTCGACTCATCATAGACGAAAAATCCTTAGAATTGTCTTAATACAACGATATTATATCATCATGTCTTACGGAGAACAGATTCGAATCAAGTTTTCGGCGGAATATTTTTGAAAAATTCATAAAAAATCTGCACTATCTCGGTTCTAGGCGTTTGCAAAAAAAGGTTACACAAATGTCCAGACGAATTCATTGGTTGATATTAATCAGTTAGGGACACAACTTTTATATCAAGTATTTCTTTTATAACTGCTCACTTCCAAAGCCTCGGAAAACGCGACTTTCGGCCTCCCCGCAACAGCCGTAAAACACGTTCTTCAGACGAGTCGCGCATAAGCCCTTTTTTTTCGCGCGGCCCACTTGGAAAGCCGCTCACCTTAAATCACCGGCTCGTTCGCGTATTTCGCCTGAGCAAGCCTAAATACGAACGCGTCTATTTATACACGTTTCGTCCTAAGTGCATTGTTCCACGATGCTTCATGCCGTGTCTTACTTACAACTCCGGAAGTCCGGGCGGTGCCAAAAGACGATGGCCCCGCGAAAGCCGCCGTCCGAAAACCGCAATACAACGAAACTATAGAGCGAGTCAAAGGGTCGGGCCATGGGAACTTACCCGGGCTAACCGAAATTTATATACAAAGTATCTTCGCTGACCGTTCGGCGAGTAAGTAAAACCGTACACCCGTAGAGACGATTGTGGTTTCGCCTCGTAAATTCCGGCCCGGAACTCGAGCGGTATTTTTTGTATCGCGGGGAAGAATTTTTTGAATCATTGACGATAGTGAATGATGATGATTTTTCATCATTTTAATTCGAGGAGATTGACCTCCTTTTCGAGCCTGAGTGTACTTTTTACCGAGTACTCAGTACTTTTTTACCTGGGTGTAATTTTTATCTCTTTTTACAACGTTAGAAAGTTTGATCTCCGGGAAATTTTGTGGAGTCTGCATAAAAACTCCAAGGGTTTTTTTGGAAATTTCGGAAATCCATTAGATGACACATTTTCGCGTAATTCTTTCATTTTCTGCTATATTTTTTTCAATATTGACAAGAAATACAAGAAACTTATGATTGTGAGGCCTAATAGTAAAACTATTTTTCATCATATCATTTTTCAATATGTACACTGAGAAAAAAGTGTAGTTGCCTCAACCATATGAATAGTAACATTTGCGACAACTTTATCTGTGGTTTGGTACGACCATATATATGGTTGGTAGGATCATATTTATATATGGTTGGTACGACCATATCTATGGTTGATATGATCATATCTATGGTTGGTAAGAGCATATTTATCTATGGTTGGTAGGAGAGTGTCTATGGTTGGTACGATCCAATTTATAGTTGGCGCGAATGTTACCACTTATATAGTTAAGGCAACCATTGTGTTTTTTCCATGCACATCAAAATCATCATCTCATCCTCCAAACAATTGATGAATCATTTCCGTCATTCTTACATTCTTTTCCATGCAACATTCTCCAGGCCTTACGCAATTCCTCATTTTCGACTGGATTGGCAACTGTATATCCTCCCAAAGCGCAATAATCTGTTACAACATAATAAACGTAACTTTCATCTCCAACCGGTCGAATTCCGGCATTCCTAGCACAAATTCCTGAATAAAAAGCGTCATCGACGTGTACCAGAGGTGTTTCTAGCGCGACTCTGTACAAGTCTTTCACGACGTCGAAGCTCATCAGGTACCCAAATCCAGAAAGATAATTTGGGTACTCTTTGTACTCGAACATGTAACAAGGCATGCCCCTAAAAAACATGTGCATCAAACATTTATCCAAAAATATGCATCAAACAGTTGTTGTCTTCTTCGCATGACCATGATTCTTTACCATGGTGAGTCAATCTCTCTGATTGGTGAGTTTCCTTCCGTCAGACTTCCTAACAGTACTCCAGTCTTCTGTAACGGAGCATTTACATACTTGAAAAGTTTGGGAACATTGACGAATCCGTCATCGTCTGTTTTGAGAACGAACTTTGTGTGATTGCAATTCGACATGATCCATTTCATGAACATGGCGTGTTTGAGGGTTAAATTGGTGTATACGTCTATGAATTTTTCTTGGATGATGTCGTTGTGCTTTTTGTTTTCCCTCCTCACTTTTTTCTGTAAAGCATGAGTGAATACACGATGAATCCAACATTTGTCTCTCAGTCGAGATATTCCGAAAGATACATTTCCAGTTTGTCAATAACGAATAAAATGATGTCTAGTGGAGCAATTGATGATTCAAAACACAATCAGTCATATGTAATTGAGTCATCGACCTTTTAGACGTCCATAAAGCACTTAATTACATGTCATCAAGTAATTGAAATTTTCAATGAGGAATTAAATATGTATAAATGAAAAATTACGTTAATGTGGTTTTGGCCATTTTGCCCCATAATGAAAGCAATTTTGACCCGATTGTTATACAGTCTTTCGAAATTCGACTTGTTGCCCCAAGTTTCTCTGATAGCATTTCGATTTTTGAAATGATGAGTCGCAGACTGAATGATTATGAGCAAATCAGTTTTAGACGCGCAAAGATTTTGTGGGTGCGAAATGGTCGTCACAGTTTCCGGAAGTATGTAGTCCAAGAGATTGCGAGAGACATTACGCTCCCAACCAGGTGGCGCCCAATCTGGAGAATATTTTTTCTTATTTGAGTTTTATCTCGATCGAACAGAACAAATGGACGAACATAAATTAATCATACCGAATATTTCGTCTGTCGAAGAGGAATCGCACTGCGGTGATATTTTGTCTGCGAGAAAAGGAAAGTTTAGAAGAAAATTAGTCTACAGCCTAAATAGTAGACTTTCACTCATGGAAACTAGGGGCGGATCCAGAAAAATATTTCGGGGTGGGTTTTCAAAACCTTTATGTACATCATATTGATGTTTTCGATATTTATTAAATAAGTTATCAGCATCTATGGGCTGAATTGAATGTCATTTTTCAATGTTTCTACGGATCTTCGATTTACACTACTGAGTTAACTACAGATAATTCTGGATCGAGTAGAGTTCATTTTACGAAAATCTGAGAACTTTGAACAATCTACTTCAAATTTCAACACTCAACTTGGAACTTACAGCTTGGGTTTTCCCGCGTCAGACGGTGGATTCGGATTTCAGAAGTTTTTTTTGTTTTGTTTTTGTGTCTTGACTTGCCCCAAACTCGGATTCATGGGAGTCAAATGGGGATGGCGATCCTGCTAATTTTTGGATCCACGACTTGCCGGCAAAGAATGTGCGCGAATAATTGAATCATTAAAATTTTCGCGTCACAAACTTGAAATTTCAAAATTGAACATCGAACTCAAAACTCTAAATTTCAACTTGAAGCTCGGAACTTCAGATTTTAAAATTGGATTTGAACACTAATATTGAACTCGAATTTTCAATTCAAAACTTCATGCCCTTTGAATTTTGAACTTTAAAATTTGAATATATGGATCTCGATCATCCTATTTCAACTTTGAACTCCGAACGTTGAATTTGAAGTTCAAACTTTCACTTTGAGCTTTAAGCTTCCATTCTTAATTATAGATCTGGAATTTGCACGTTTGACTCTAAATTTCAAATTCGAACTTTGAATATGAACTTTGAACTCCGTATTGCAACATTAGCTTTGGACTTTGAACTTTAAAATTAGATTGTAAATTCAAACTTTAATCTCCAGACTTCACATTTTTATCAAAAACTCCAAAGTTTGGATTCAAACTGTAATCTCCGAACCTAAACATCCAGAATTAAATTTGAACTTCAAACTTGAACCTTTGAATTTGAATTCTGAAATTTGAATTTAAACCTTATGAAAAAAAAATTGTAGAACTTCAAACATCAAACTTTGACTTTGAACTGCAAACGTTTGTTCTAAACTCCAGATTCCTCATTGAAACTTGAAATTCTAAATCCAAACTCAAAACTTTGAGTACAAACTCCACGTTTGAACTTGGACTTCCAAATATGAATTGCAAATTCGAACCTGAACCTCCAAACTTTACATTCAAATTTGAAACTCCAAACTTTGAATTTGAACTGTCGACTTCACATAAGAACTTGAATTATCAAATGTGAACATGTTGAACTTCATATGTCAAATTCGAACTTTAAACATTGAATTCAAATTTGAAACTCCAAACTTTGAATTTGAACTATCAACTCCAAATTACGATATTAAATCCAAATTTGGAACTGCTAACTTCAAATTCCAACATCAAACTTCAAATTCAAACTTTGTACTCAAAATTTCGAACTTATGTTTTAAAGTTCTTACTACAATTCTGAGCCACAACTTTGTACTTTGTGTTGTGTTATGGAGTGTTGTAGAATGTTATGAATAGTTCCAAAGGGTTATTAATAGTTCTAGAAGGTTCTGAAAGGTTTCAGAAGATAGTAGAAGGTCCGTGAATGTTTTACAAGGTTCTGGAATGTTCTGAGTCAAGTTCTAAGAAATTCTAGAAGGCTCTTGTAGGTTTTAGAAGGTTCTGTAAGGTTTTAAAATGTTGCAAAAGGTTTTTAAACGTTATAAAAGGTTCTAGAAAGTTTTGAAGGTATTGGAATGTTCTAGAAGGTAGTTGAAGATTCTATAATATTATAGAAGGTTTCTAATTTCAGCCGCAAATTTATAATTATTGGAACTTCAAAATTAAAATGTGAACCCTACAGAACTTTCAGGGGGGGGGGGGGGTTTGAACCCCTTGACCCCCCCCCCCCGCCTCACTAGATCCGCCACTGATGAAAACGGTTATGTAACGCTGACATTTAGATATGGAAAAGTAGAAGTCCCCGAATGCGTAGCTATCGCATTTCGTCAATTTTCTTCTTGCGCACACCTGAAGCATGTCTAGGGCATGTATTTTCGTGATTTTCGTTACTGAGCAGAAGGCGTTACTGTAATTGCGCGTTTCCATGAATAAAAGTCCAATGTCAACGACGATAACATTGATTGAAATTCATCACCATTGAATTTGCTGAGTTTTAATCGTGGAACCTCCCGAAGTATTTTTTCCGGAGAAGAGTCATTATAGTCATTCTCCTCAAGTTTTTTTTTCACCAAAGAGTCATTGTATTCATTCTCTTGAAGTTCTCTTTTCGTGAAAGAGCCATTATGGTCTTCGCTATATATATATTTTTGGTAATTCCTAATTTCATCTTGATGAAATATTGACCACACTGTTAGGGATGTTGAATAATGTATTAACATGTTTTGGAGTCGAATATTTTTTGAAACGAATATAAAAATTGTCTTACTCAAGCCCAAACATATGGAGCCCAAAAGGAAGAACGCGAAAAGTCGTTTCAAATCTGAGTTGAGTCGACCCATATTATGCTTGTCTGAGGTAGGAATCGATGCCTCAGATCAACCTGTAAGGATAAGGTTTAACTTAATCGGGATTTTTATATATCGTGGTTGGTCAAGTAAATTTCGTCTTGTTCAGGTAATTAGGGTTAGGGTTGACCCTCAACTTGAGGTGAAATTACATTCTGTTCTAACTTTGCTGGAACTATTTTACGCAACGACTCGGCTTTGTGTGAGAAAATGGAAATTTTTTTCTGGTCCGTTTTTTACGATAAAAACAAATTTTATCCATGGCAGTCTTGCTTCCATAAAAAGTAAGGTACAATTGCAAAAAACATCGACTTTATGTATCGTAATTTTTTTACTAGAGTTCTAGTGTAATTTCGGCACGATTTCGGTATAAATTCGGTATGAACGCGCAAGAATACGTTTGGATGTTTTTTCGTTATGGTTTGGCGAAAAATCGACGAGACACAAATTTGTAGTATAAATGAGGTGTAACAAATGCACGAATTGACAGTATTACTACGTATGTTGTCAGTACATCAAAAACTGTCAGGGCTGTATTATGATGGATTGATGATGAATAATGCTTACGATGTAAATCGAAGGAATACTTGATTTCCAAAAAAAAGACAGTGAAAATTTCACCGAACAAAATAGCGTAATTCGAGAAATGAAAACCTTATTATTGATTATTTTACCTGTATTATGTGTAGTACCTTCCGAGTCTGAAGCGACACTGAAGTTTCAATTACAAATTCACACAAATAGAATAACTATGATTTAATGATAATTGAATATGACTCATAGAATAGTTGAAATTTTTAATGGATTTATTATGGACGGTTTCAATTGTATATAAATTTACGTACATCTTGTTATTGTTATTTACGCAGAGGTTTTTACGCGGCAGGCGATTGTGAATGTATTTTTGAGTATAACTATTTTCTACATTTCTGATATAGAATTCGGAAACAGGAAAAAAACAGACGATAGAAAATGCAGAACCGTATGCTGCGTGAAAAAACGTATGCATGAAAAACAA
>JAPYZK010008287.1:0-14444 GCA_030522785.1 Platygaster equestris | reverse complement strand
TACTACACTATTTTGAAATTTTTATCGCAATATTTCACTTTTTTGGAAAATTCTTTCGAAAATTTCAACGATCGTATCGAAATCACGAAGAATTTTATAATTTTTTCAAGACTTTTTCATCATTTTTATAATTTTCGGTAGTTTTTGATAATTCTCAAGAATCTTATGTATTTGTTTTTAAGAATAATTCTGGAAGGTGGAAAATTTAAATCAAGGGCTATTGTGGAATAAATGGCAATTGTTAAAACGTGACGAAAAAATAATAACCATTAATCGAAATAAATTACAAATCTGGAAGTTACTACATTATTTTGAAACTTTTTATCATAATGTTCCACTTTCTTGGAGGTTTTTTTCAAAAATACAAACAATTATCGAAATCACGAAGATTTTTCGAATTCGTTGTAGACAATCATTTTCATCATTCTTGTTACTTTTTCATGATTCTAAATACTTTCATCATATATTTTTCCATTTAATCCTTTCATCTATAAATATTGAAAAATAGTATATTGTGCAACTAGTGGGATTCCACTTGCGTGTTGCCACACTCGCTACGCTCGTGAGGCAATCTCCACGCTCTAGGAACCTCCTCTTGCTCCCACTAGTCGCACACAATATTTTATTCAACAACCGCGAGAAATGTGTGATTTCGTGGCCCTGCTGAGAGGGTGGGAAATAATGGGTTACCTGATTGATTGACGCCACGTTCGCCCTCAGAGGGTTCTAAATTGGTTCTAAATAATGGTTGTATCAAGTGGCCAACTCAGGATAGTGACGTTATTTTGAGATACAGACGGTCTATCGAGGTACATATCCACCTGAAATCTCAAAACGGCGTCATCTGCTTATTGGCCACTTGAAATTCCGCGATACCCTATATTGTCAAAATGATCTCATTTCTTCCCGTATCGTGTTATCATTTGTGGTAAACTGCTGAGTTAGTTTGTTGCAAATGTAAAAGGGTGTAAAATGGTGTTTAATAAAAAGGAGACATTATTGTAATAGTTATTAATCACGGTTTTCTTATCGTAATATTTCCAACCTTGCGTAGACGGTCGCTAAAGTGAGTTAGTGAGTTAGTGGGAAATAGCCATAGGTGACTAAGATGAGCGTGGGCGAACGAGTTCATCACTCGCACGCCGTACGTCAAGAGTCAGGTAATCCATTATTTCGTCCACTCTCAGCAGCGCCACGAAATTACATATTTCTTGCGGAAGTTGAATAAAAGATTCTTTCTCAATAAAATTATAATTATCGAATCTCAAAGTTTCGTAAAGTTACATAAAATTCTGAATTTTTCGGAAATTGTTGAAAATTTGCAAACTTTGACAATATTTGTCGTAGTTTCGAAATGCGTATATTTTTCCGTCGATTCTGCTCATCCCGTGGGAGTGTCTATCGAAAATGTTTCCTTTTTTCCAAAACCACCCGGGGCTCCCAGGGTGCATCCGCCACTGCTTCCACCCCTCCATAGCCTCCATACAACAGAACTCTTCTTCTTCGGCTGCCTTCGGTTACCCCCGCCGAAACTGACCTTGCGCATGCGCGCAAACATCATTTCACGCCGGCGAAATCGCGACGCTCGACGGTTACGTTCA
Source organism: Platygaster equestris (assembly GCA_030522785.1). Classification (NCBI taxonomy): domain Eukaryota; kingdom Metazoa; phylum Arthropoda; class Insecta; order Hymenoptera; family Platygastridae; genus Platygaster; species Platygaster equestris. Next base: position 12,843 of record JAPYZK010008287.1, on the reverse strand, counting down.
ACTTCCGTTCTTCCAGTTCATTCCAGTTCTTCGCCGGCAGCCAATCTTGGTACGTTTCTGAATAATTCCATTGGCGCGCGAATTCGTTTTGAAAACTTCTCCCAGGTTCACTTTCCCACACGACCTAAATTCTCGCGTTTTTGCCGAAAAAGTGTCCCCAAGTGATTGAAACTCTCGAAAACTTGTGCCTTTTGGTGGAAAATTTCCGGTGTTCTGAAAATGCGTAACGGAAAATTTGCGGAGTGAAAAAATACATATATATATATTTTTTTTTTCCGAGTGTGGGCTCGAAGTTCGCTGCGCCGACAGATTTTGCGCAAAAGAATGACGAAAAAGAAGAATGCTAGGTAGAATTTGGAAAGACTTAATTTTTTCGGGAAAAAAGTGCCGGTGCGAACATAACCTATAAGTTTTTTTGCCAACACGTGCGCGGCGCGGACAAGGTAAGAAAACCGCTTTCGGGGGCTTCGTGGGTTTTGAGGACGATTTTTCGGGGGGATTTGGTTGAGGGAAAAATTTTGCCATGGATTTTTCATGGTTTGGGGCGCTTTTTTTGTTTGATTTTTTTATTTTGAAAGGGGAGGGAGATTCGCGTTTCCGTTGGAACCGGCGAGGTGGATTTTTTACGATTTGCCAATTTTGGGTTATTCTTGTTCTGAAAATGTATTTTTGTGATTTAATTTGGATTTAAGTTTTGCTTCAGAGTTTGGCAAAATGTAGTGATTTTTTGTTCGGAAAATGTGTAACGGTTATTTTTTAATGATCTTGACGATTTCGATGTTGTTGAAAAAATTGAAAAAAAAAAAGGACATTTTGGAATTCGGACACTTATTATGTATTTCGTTGAAAAATACGGTTATAATCGATTTTTCAATCCTGAGGAAAATTTCGGAAAATTTTTGGACTGCACTTTTGTCGAAACTTATGATTTTTCCAGACTTTACGTATTTTTTTCGACGAATTTTGAAAACTATTCGGAAAAAATTTTCGTGAAATTTTTCGAAAAAATTGTAGTCTGTTGATGAAAATTTTCCAGAAATTGAGGTTTTTCAAACTTGACCTATTTTTTCGGGCGAATTTCGGAAGAACTTGAATTTGACAATTTGTCGATAAAATATAACGTAAATTTGCGTAAAATGTTCGAATTTAATTATCACCTAAATTTTATAAATAAATTTTCCATCATTTCAAACACGTTTAAAAAATGGAGGAAAATTTCCAATATTTCGAAAAACGTGGTGAGTTACAAATTTTTCGTCTATCTGGGACTTCTACAGCACAAATTTTAGCTTCAGAATAACAGAAAATCCTTGATATTTTTGTAATTATAGTCATCGGAATCAAAGCCCTCATTATCCGAAAATCGAATACTTTTTAATTACAACAATAATTGAACGCCTGTATGCAAAACCAGTTGCGCGCTATAGAATTTCTCGAGCGCGCAACTGGTTATTGCACGTAATCGTTCAATTGGCGTAATCGTGGCAATTGTCGATTTTGACGAAATGATTGCGGCACGAGGCGAAGGCGAGTGCCGCAACCCTTCATTTCGTCAAAATCACCAGCTTGCACAACGGTGTACTATTATCCTAGAACGTTGGAAGAAATTCGGAAAAGTTTTAGATAATCTTGAAATATTGATATTAGTTTTCTGAACAAAATTTAAAAGATTTATTTTCAAAATAATTACTTATTTTTGAAAAGTAGATGAATTTTTTCTCCCTCGTAAAATATAGTATCTATTTATTGCATTTGCCTGTGATAATGATTACACGTAGTATTATGTTTCCCATTTTCAACACGCGACTTGATGCATTCGTGAAGGAAAAAAAAACTTACGAGCATTTGCATGTCCCCCTCGTGAATCGAGACCTCGGCGATATCAACGTAACCATGACAAAAGACTTTGTACGCTAAAGCAGCTGTGGCGAACAAACGGCGCAATTAAAACGTGCCCTTGCGGAACCAAAACTTCAAAATAGTCGATAAGTCGTCGAAATTGCGTCATTATTTTGTCAGAATGGCAAGAATTTGCAATGATAACAGGTCTTAAATTAGAATAACTGTCTATTTTACAAATCGGAACTTGCGGAGACCCCAAATTCTCGGAAATATTTTTAATCTAAAAATAATATTAAATTAAACAGGAATATAAATTGAATTTCATAATATGATTTAAATAATATTATATGAATAAATTTTGATGTTTAATATTTTACGGAATTCTGCGAAATTTTTATGTATTTTAGACATATCTAAAAACACTGGAAAATTATCTAAAATAGCCGAAAATTGGAGTCGTTGAATTTTATTTTTGTATACGTTTTTGAAATTTATGAAAATTCGAGAACTTTTCCGAAAAAGCTCACAAATTCACAATAGTTTCGAAAATTTTTTAAGTTTTCAATATACGTCTCAAACTTTCAAATTCTGTAAAAATTATGTGAATTTGAGAAATCTTGGAAAGCACAGAAATGTTCAGAATGATATTCTTTGTCTCAATTTTTTATGAATTATTTTATGAAAATTCAGAAATATTTTACGAAATTATGAATTGCAAAATATTTCGTAAAAATGTTGCGTAATTCCATAAAATATATACCAATTTTTAAAAATCGCTGAAAACACTGACAAAGTCTCAAAAATTACTTCAAATTCGTAATTGCACAAATTCCGAATTTAGCAAAATTGTCAAAAATCAAAGAACTCAAGTGTATGAAAATGAAAATTTCTAAAGACTCGAAATCCGAAAAATCATTCAAAAATTCGTCATGAAAAATGCTTTAAAATCCCGAAAATTTCCATTTTTTTCAGTAGTCTCAAAAAATACATTGTAAAATTTGTAAATACAGATTTCGAACTTGATTTATGTACACAAATATTTTGATTTTCATTCAGAATTTTTAATCTGAAAAAAAAAAAGGATAAACGATTTAGAAGTTTCACATTTTTTTAAGCTCGTGATATTCAGTTTATTAATCACATATTTTATTTATTCAATGGCTCACATTCGTAAATCTCAATGATTTTCCTATTATTATATTTTTTTGAATTATTAAATATGTATTTTTCGAGAAATGTACGTATTTTTGATCGACTTCAGATAGAAATGAACAATTTTACCTAAAAGTCAAATTTTTTTTAAGTGGAATTTGGTATTTGTATTATAAATTCGAAAAAAAATTTTAAGTTTGAAAATTTTTAGAATTTCAACGATTTCGAGAAATTTCATAATTTCGAAAATTATGGACATTTTACGAGTTTTCGAAGTTTTGAGAATTTGAAATATTCCCATTATTCTGGAATTTCAAATATTTTGATGATCGTTAAATTTCGAAAATTTTAGAAATTTGAGGATTTTGGAATTTACGAAAAGTTTTGAAATTTCTAGAATTTCCACGATTTTGAGAAATTAAATGACTTTGGAGATTGTGAAAATTTGAAGAATTTTCAAAGTTTCGAGAATTTTGAATATTTTTATTATTCTGAAATTTCAAATGTTTTGATTACTGTGAAATTCCGAAAATTTTGAGGATTTCGTAAATTGTGCGATTTTTGAAAAATTTCGGTATTTCAAAATGTACGAAAAGTTTGAACATTTTTCGAATTTCCATAATTTTAATAATTTCGAGAATTTTGAATATTTCTATTATTCTGAAATTTCGAATGTTTTGATTACTGTGAAATTTCGAAAATTTTAAGGATTTCGTAATTTTGAATTTTTTTAATTCGAAGTTTTATGATTTGACAGTTTGGAAGTCGTGAAGTTTTAGAATGTTCTGAGTTCTAGAAATTCTGAAGCTTTTGTAGTTTTCGAAGTACGGAAATTTTTGAGTTTTGGAATGTTGCGAAGTTTCGAAAATTTCGTAAATATTTCAAGTTTTGACATTTTTATGGCTCTTACGAGTTTTAAGAATCTTCGAAAATTTTGAATGTATCCAAGTTTGGGAGGTAATGGAAATTTTGAAGTTCTGTAGATTTAGGAACTTTGAAGTTTGTAGGATTCGGAAGAGTTTTTAAAAATTGTGTAGTTTTAGCATGTTTCAAGTTTCGAAAATTTCGGAATTGAATAATTTTAAATTTCAGAATAGCTGAAGATTTGTTGAGTTTTTATGAAAATTTTGACAAATTTCGAAGTTCATTTTTCTGTGCGAAGTTTTTAAAATTTTAAAGTGTCAAGATTTCAAAGAATTTTGGAGTTTTATAGATTAGAGTGTGAAAAAAATTTTTTTAATAAAATATTTAGAAAATTGGGATTTATCGAAGTTTTTATCAATTTTTTTTTTTTAAGTTTCGGAGATGATGGAAATTTTAATATTCTGAAGATTTTTGAATTTTGAACGTTTCGAAAATTTTGGAAATTTCGTATCATTTCAGAATTCAGAAATAATGTATTTTTCTCAATTTAATGCAAATTTTGATAGATTTTGAAATTTGAAAGACTTACGAAGTTTGGAGTGTTTGGGATTTGGAAAATTTGCGAGATTTTATTTTGAATTTTTTTTTAATTTCGAAGTTTTGTCATTTGACAGTTTGGAAGTCCTGAAGTTTTAAAATGTTCTGAAGCTTTGGAAGTTTTCGAGTATTGGAATTTTTGAGTTTTGGAATGTGATGATCGAAGTTTCGAAAATTCCGTAAATATTTCAAGTTTTGACATTTCTGTGGCTCTTACGAATTTTGAAAATCTTCGAAAATTTTGAATGTATCGAAGTTTGGGAGATGATGGAAATTTTTTTATAGATTTTGCAACTTCGAAGTTTGTAGGATTTGAAAGAGTTCCTAAAAATTGTGAAGTTTTGGAATGTTTGAAGTTTCGAAAATTTCGAAAGTTTGAATAATTTCAAATTTCAGAATAGCTGAAGATTTATTGAGTTTTTATGAAAATAACGGATTATTCATAAATAATCTTGTTTTTCGAATTTTCGAATTGACGAGAAGACTTCGATTTTGGGATTTGAATTTTCGAATTTTGGAACATGAATTTCCGTGTTCCCAAAATTGAAAATCGGAAACTCGGATTCTGAAATTTTCGGATTCACTGAATTATTGATAGTTTCATTTTTACGATGTAATTTATTTATTTATTTTATTTGTTTACTTTATCCTTTGATTCATTTTTCAACACTAATGATAATTATTGAAAAAGTGAAAAACTGAATAGTTTTAGTTTTTAATTCCGAATTGTTTGGAATTTGGACATTTTTCGAAATTGAAAGTTTTGGAGATTATAAAGTTTCGAAAGTTTCAGAAATGTTCAAATGTTGGACATTTATGAGCTTTTACGAATTTCAAAAAATTTCCAATTTTTATAGCTTTGAATTTTCGAAAATTTTGAATGTGTCAAATTTTGGGAGATGTTAGGAATTTTAAAATTTTACAGATTTTGGAATTCTGAAGTTTGTATATTAGAATTTGGAGGAATTTTCAAATTCTGGAGAATTTTTAAAAATTGTGAAGTTTTTCGATTTTTGAAGTTTCAATTGAAATGTTGATAAATTGTTGAGTTTTTTTGTTTTTTTGTTGAAAGTTTCGAAATTTTTAAAATGTAAAGAATTCCACATTATTTTGAATTTGTGTAGTCTAGAAGCTCCAACATTTTTGGATTTATCGAAATTTCGGATGTATCGAATTTTTGGAGATATTTGTAAAAAATTTTTGAATTTCGAATTTTGAAGAATTGAAAAAATTTTTGAAATCAATTTTTCAAAATCTCCTCGAAATAGTTCAATTTCTGATTGAATGTTGTTGTTGTTGTTGTTGTTATTATTATTCAGTATAGTCGAATTCAAAATCGTCTTCTTTCTTGCATATATAATTTTTGTCATAATCCAGTCACAACCAATGAGGACAAAAATATCTCTTTAATCCCAATTTATGTTTCGTACCAAAATCATCGAATTATTGTGGATATTATGAAGGCCTGTACTTTTTCAATGACTAGTTTAAATTTCAATGATTGAATAAAACTGATTGGGGTTCGATTAAATACGAAATAAATATATTGGGATTGAAAGGAAATTTACGTCCTCATTGGCTTTGATTCAATTGTACTAATATTATAGTTGATATAAAATCAAATAATGTCAAATTAGTTTACAATATCTCAATTTATATTATATTGGAATCATTGAACTGACGAAAAAAAAAACATCGAACGTAATTTTAAGTTTAGAACACTCTTTTTATAATTTGTTATAAAGTAGTTAATTACAGTTTTAAATTTATAATTCTTCTGGAAGAGTTGAATGAAAGTTATCTCTTGTTTGTTACATTTATGTGAATGTTGTGTGAATTTTAATTGTTGTAATTCTGCGTGAAGAATTATAATTTTTTGTTATCAACAAATTATATAATTCAGTTGCATTTTGTGTTTTATTGTGTATAAAAATTTGTGTTCATTATTAAATATTTATTTCTTTAGTAATGAGAATGGATTAATTCAAAAAAGATTTAATTTCAAATTTTTAACAGTTTTTTAGGCCTTTAAAGTATAGTGAACTTTTTTTTTAACGTATAATTGTAAATCAAAATTGATAACCCTCACAAAAAAATTGACCTTGATATAATTAATTTGTTTTTTCCATTACAAAACTGATTCCAGATGATAATATTATAATGTTAAAACCGGATACTAAGACGAATAATGTGAATAAAGAATTATAAATATACAATATATAATTATACAATAATATGTATAAATATATATAATTATACAATAATATATATAAATATATATAGTTATACAATAATATATATATATAAATGTATATAGTTATAGAATAATATATATAAATATATATAGTTACACAATAATATAGATAAATATATATATATAGTTATACAATAATGTATATAAAGGTATATACATAGTTATACAATAATATATATAAATGTATATAATTATACAATAATATATATAAATATATATAGTTACACAATAATATACATAAATATATATAATTATACAGTAATATAAACCGGATACGGCCTGTATAATTCTGAATTTCCGAAGAAAATTTTGAAATCCATAAAATCGTCTTTCGAAACTTTTTTCGGGACCCAAGACTTCATTAATGATTCGAATCTCTTTTTGTGGCCCTCGAACGAATTCTTGAAATTTGGACGCGATTTTTCGGTCGACGACTGTACATGAAAAATCCGGGACTTTTGATCCTCAACGGAAATTTCTCCATCCCCCTCGATAATGTAGGCTCCCCCCCCCCGGTGTCGCTCTTTGTTCTGCCTCCACGTGTGGGCACAAATGCGCGAGGTAAAGAAAAAAAAAAAGATGTATTTTGTACAGGTAGTTCGCGCACGGTCAACAAAAAAGCTCGTGAATAGAGCTTGAAAAGTGGAGGGAAAACGATTCCATTAAGTTTCGAAACGTGCAGATCTTTTGCTGGGGGAAAAAAACGATAAATTGATTCGAAGAGGAAAAATGTGGACATTTTGGGGGGTTTTTTAACTGCGATTTTCGTCATCATTTGATGATGGTTTTGACTGATTTTGGACCCGGAAATGGGAGTTTCGGGAAATTTTTTGGAATTTGGAAATTGAGTTGAGTTGGAAATGACGTGAATTTTTGGAAAAATTTTTGCGGTTTATTTTGGACTGACATTATGTCTTTGGTAAATTGTTGTGTATTTTGAAATTTTGTAATTTTTCAGGGTTTCGAATGATGTGTTTTGATGATTATTTTTTATTTCATGTTTTCTGTAGAATTTATAGTTTTGTATTTTTAACATTCATTGTATTTTGAGAAAGTTCTGAAAATTTGGAAATACGTATTTTGGAATGAAGAATTTGAAATTTTGTAGACGAATTTTTATAATCCCAAGAAACGTGAATTTCATAACTTCTTGAACTTCGCGTCATAAATTTTTAACTTCGAGATTTTCATTTTCAGAATTTTGATACTTCGACTTTTACAAATTTCGTGATTCGTCAAAATTTTGAAATTCTTGTTTGAAACTAATATTCCGAAGATTTTATTAAAATAACTTCAAAATTTGTGAATTTCGTCATATTTGAACGTAAGAATTGATTTAGAATCCGAAAATTTTTTTACCAATTTTTTCCTCTCGAAATGTTTTGACTTCGTAAAAATTTTGAAAAATGTGTCAAATTCCGGATATGATATCAGTAAAAAAAATTTTTAATTTTTAAATTCGGAATGTGAGTTTCAAATTTTGGAAAGTTCCTACATTTTTGAAGTTTTTTGAATTTTCAAATGTTTTAAACGTCGAAATATCAGAATTTTCCAAGTGCAAATCTCGAAAATAACTCCAAAATTTTTAAACTTCGTCATTTTATTCCAATATGAATTAATTCACAACTTGAAGAAAAAAAATTTTTTTTTTTGAATTTTGTATTTTCGAAACTTTTCGACATAATCAAAATTTTGGAAAACGTGTAAAATTTCGAAAATTCTGAATTGATTAAACTTGAATAATTTGTAACTTTGGAATGTTAGTTTCAAATCCTGAATTTTTCAAGTTTCGAATTTCCAAGTTTTCAGATATCGAAATATCAAAATTTTTTGAATGCAAATCTTTTAGATTGAAGATAATTTTATAATTTCTAAATTTCGTCATATTTAAATATCAAAATTAATTCACAACTAGAAAAAATTTTTCCGAATTTTTCACTTTCGAAACTTTGATTTTGTCAGAATTTTAGAAATTCTTAATGGATTAAACTTGAATAATTTTCAAATCCTGAACTTTTTAAGTTTTGAATTTCCAAGTTTTCAGATGTCGAAATATTAAAATTTTCTAAATGTAAATTTCGAAGATTGAAAATAATTTCATAATTTCTAAACTTCGTCATATTTAAATATAAAAATTAATTCGTAACTTGGAAAATTTGTTTCTAATTTTTTACTTTCGAAACTTTAATTTTGTCTTGTGAAATTTCGAGAATTCCGAATCGAAAAAACTCAACAAATTTTTAACTTTTGAATGTGAGTTTCGAATTTTGGCAAGTTCCTAAATTTTTTAAGTTTTGAATTTTTGAATTTCTAAGTTTTCAGATGTCGAAATATTAAAATTTTCTAAATGTAAATATCGAAAATTGAAAATAATTTCATCATTTCCAAATTTCGTCATATTTGAATATCAAAATTAATTCACGAACTTGGAAAATTTTTTCCGAATTTTGTATTTTCGAAATTTTAATTCTGTCAAAATCTTAGAAAACATGTGAAATTTCGGGAATTCTGAATCGAAAAAATTCAACAAATTTTCAACTTTTGAATGTGAGTTTCAAATTTTGGCAAATTCCTAAATTTTTTAAGTTTTGAATTTCCAAGTTTTCAGATGTCGAAATATTAAAATTTTCTAAATGTAAATATCGAAAATTAAAAATAATTTCATCATTTCTAAACTTCGTCATATTTGAATATCAAAATTAATTCACAAACTTGGAAAAATTTTTCCGAATTTTTTACTTTCGAAATTTTAATTCTGTCAAAATCTTAGAAAACGTGTGAAATTTCGAGAATTCTGAATCGAAAAAAGTCAACAAATTTTTAACTTTTGAATGTGAGTTTCAAGTTTTGGCTAGTTCCTAAATTTGTCAACTTTTCAATTTCCAAGTTTTTAAACGTCAGAATACATGAAAATTCGTTGAAATTTGAAAGCTTAAAATTGTGAAATTTAAAACGTCGTCTTTTTCAGAATGAAAAAAAATTATAAAAAATCTAAATGCAGAGTATCTTCCGGATTGCTCCGAAAATAATTCTGAAAGGTCCAACGCGTCCAACGCGGCGAACTCTCGAGAGTCGCGATACGTAATTATACGACACGCATCACTCAAAGCTTCTCCGGTCACGCCCTGGCTAAAAAAAGGTCCTCCCCTCTCCCTCCCGAGACTCCCGAGACCATTTCGTCTCGATGATGCTTCGAACACATTTTTATCCATGTTTCATCAATTCTTCAATAACCCACATTTCTATATCTGATGGCACGATATAATTGGCAAATGGCAATTTATTTTAATTTTTTCACCTTTCAGAATTCTCGAAAATGAATTACATCATTTCATGTGAATTCGAAGATTTTTTTCAAGTTTTTATAACGGCTGAGAATTTAACTAGAATTTTTTAGAATTTGATGAATGCTGGAAATTTTCGTGTGTTTTTTAAGTTTTTATAAAGGTTAAGAATTAAACTGGAATTTGTTAGAATTTGATGAATGTTGGAAAATTTCGTTTTTATTTTTTATTTTTTTTTATTTTTAAGTTTAGACTCTTTTAAACATATGAATTTTAGTATTTTGGAGTTCAAATTTCTGGACTTTGAAAATTTTTGTTCTTTAAATTAAATTTTCCGTTTTTACGATTACGAAATTCGAATTATTTATATTTTGGATGAATTTCTGAGATTTTGTGAAAAAGAATTGATTGTATAAAAATCGAACTAATTTTAATTTTTTTATATTCATTGATAAAATATTCTTATGTAATGAAAAAATCATGATTGAATTAATTTATGTCAAATTCAAGAATTGTCTTCTATTTTTTTGTTTGTTTTGTTTTTCTTGTTTTTTGAAGTTTTTATAAAGGTTGAGAATCTAACTGGAATTTTTTAGAACTTGATAAATGTTGGAAAATTTCGTTTTTGTTTTAATATTTCAGTTTGGAAACTTATAAAAATATGAATTTTAGTATTTTAAAGTTAACATTTCTTGGCTTCGAATATTTGTATCCTGTAAATTAATTTTTTCGTTTTTAAGACTACAAAATTCGAATTATTTATATTTTTGATAAATTTCTGAGATATTGTGAAAAATAATATTGATTGTATGAAAATTGAACTGATTTTCAATTTTTAATATTTATCGATAAAATATTCTCATAATGAAAAAACTGTGATTAAATTAATCATTTTTAAATATTTAGTAGTTTGATACTAATACTTTCTCATTATTAGTAAATTTCAATTGAATAATAATATAAATAAATTTAAATTCAATGACAGTCATTAGTGAATTTGAATAATACACACATGTCTGGATTTCAATTATTTTTAAATGTTTAGTAGTTTTATACTAATACTTTCGTCGTTATTAGTAAATTTCAATTGAATAATAATATTAATAAATGAATTTAAATTCAATGACAATCATTAGTTAATTTAAATAATACAAACATATCTAAATTTTAATTATTTTTAAATATTTAGTAGTTTTATACTAATAGTTTCGTCATTATTAGTAAATTTCGATTGAAAAATAATATAAATACATTCAAATTCAATGACAATTATCAGTGAATTTAAATAATACACACATATTTAAATTTCAATTATTTTTAAATATTTAGTAGTTTTATACTAATACTTTCTCATTATTATTTTAGTAAATTTTAATTGAATAATAATATAAATAAATTTAAATTCAATGACAATCATTAGTGAATTTAAATAATACACACATATTCAAATTTCAATTACACTAAATAATACAATAACTCCAACTGTAACAAATTCATTTTTGCAACTGTCACCGATTCAATTTCTGTCGAGTCACTGTCGAATTCTGGCTCTAAGCTTAACTTGACAAAGACGAAACGAAGCTCGCGCGAGAAGAGAAAAAAATGCACAAAGAAATTCGCAGGAAAGCCGCATCATACGGGAGATAGAGTTCCCGGAGAAGTTGCAGAAATGGCACATGCACGTGCATATGTCGCGCAAACATTTCGCGACGAGCAAAGGATTCATAAACACAGAACGGCGTCGTATGTGTTCCAACATAGGTGTTGCATAAACAAATGGGGCGATAAGCTCGGAAAGTGAAGGATGTTGAATATAGCGTTGCGCTAGAACACGTATCACAACACCATAAACTCATTGTTTATCACATATTTCGTGTCTATATATGTACTCTGTAAATCTAGATTGGGTCATAAATGGAAAAAAAATTTGTTACTGAAATAAATTATACTAAGCCAGAGAATCTGGAGGTTCGTGTACATTATTTTTGCATTTTTTTGAAATTTGTTGGTTATTCGGACTAGCTTGTTAATTTTGGAATTTTTGCGGGATTTTGTGGAAAATTGTGATTTTAGCGGATTTTGTGAAATGGTAGACTTTTTTAGAGAATTTTTTCGAAATGATGTAGAATTTTCTAACTTTTTCTCTGTAAATCTAGATGAGGTAATACATGGCGTGCAATTGTTTAAACTTGATGAAAAAAAAAATTTGTAATTGAAATAAATTATATTAGGCTATAGAATCTGGAGGTTTATTATACACTATTTTCGAATTTTTTTTCAATTAGTTGGTAATTCGGACTAGCTTGTTCATTTTTACATTCTTGTGAAAATTTGTGGAAAAATCATTAACAATAATTAACGTAAATTTTTTTGAATGTTCCTTTTTTTTAGATAATTTTTTCGACAATTGCAACAATTTGTCGAAATTATTGAGATTCTCGAATTTTTTGAAGACTTTTCCATCATTTTTATCATTTTTGATAGTTTCGATGATTTTCAAGAATTTCATTTATTTGTTTTTAAGAATTCTGGAGGGAGGAAAATTCAAATCAAGAGCTATGAATAAATTGTTGAACTGTTAAAAAATGTTTTAATCTGTTAAAAATCTTTCAATTGTTTAAACTTGACGGAACAATAATAACCATTAATCGAAATATATTACGAATCTGGAAGTTACTACACTATTTGCAAATTTTCATCATAATGTTCCACTTTTTCGGAAAACTCTTTTGGAAATTCAAAGAATTATAAAAATCACGAAGAATTTTTGAAGAATTTTGCATCATTTTTATCATTTCTGATAGTTTTCGATGATTTTCAATAATTTTATTTATTTGTTTTTAAGAATTC
>JAPYZK010008278.1:0-11987 GCA_030522785.1 Platygaster equestris | reverse complement strand
ACATTTCCACGCTTTTGATAAGCTCAGAAGTAAAGGCTTTTTCATCGGAGAATTCATTTGGAATTTCGCTGACTTTCGCACGGACCAATGTATGCATTTCATTAAATGGAACATTTACTGGAGAAAAATTTTGAAAATGTAATTACATATTTCGTCTTTTAGCCTATACCAGAGTAGGAGGAAACAAAAAGGGAATTTTCACGAGAGACAGGCAACCGAAAGCAGCGGCTCATTTGGTGAGAAAAAGATACCACGAGCTCAGCGCCGAATTAGAAGAAGCTCCGATACCAGACGATCTCGAAATGTACACATCTTCTTACAAATTGCGTAATCGGGAATTATAAAAGACTTCAACGATAAAAAAACTCCTTGTTGTTATTTTTGAATGTACTCCCATCAATTGCTAATAATTCTCGAATTTTCTGGAAAAACCTGTATCGGCGTTATTTGGACATACCACTTGTTTTCGAGAACCCATATTTTTCTATCTATTACAACTAGCCCTTTGAAACGCCTACTCAATATTTGAATCACGAAAATTACTCGAAAATTTGTCGTTGTCAGAAACTATCCCACAATTCGAACAATTTTATTGTTTTTACGATTTTAATTTTTAACTCACGAATTTTAAAATGACGAATCAACGTGAATAAATAAGAATTTTACTGCAAAAATCATTTTAATCATAATTCGTCTGAGTGCAGAATTAAAAAAAAATTAAAATAATCATAGCGCAGTATTTTTTTATTCAAATTCATATTTTTATGAAAGAATATTACACGTTCATAACTATAATTTGTTTTTATGGAACCGTCCATAAAATATTTATCAATTTATGGACGATTCCTCAAAAATATCCTTAAATACATAATTATGCATATCGATTGAAATTCTAATTTCATTCTGAATCAGAACAACTCTTTTCTAATTGTTATTCTTTTATTTAATCAATTTATTTACTGCAAAAATCTGTTTCTTAATGGTAAAGTTTTATGAATGTCTGGTACACGTTTATTTTTATCTGTGTAATTTAACACTGTTTTAAAAAAATGATATCACCCCTTTTGTGCTTTGAGTCCCTATGCGTATTTGGAAAGGGAAAAAAAGTTGCACAAACTCATTTCCAAAGTTTTTCCAGGTTCAATAAATTATGTATCGGGATCGGTTTTGAGAAAAACGGATATTCAATTAACGATATTCATATTCAAGATCTTAGTTTTAAAGAAACATGTCTTTGTCACGAAATGTTGTTTACTTGCTGCTTAACTTATTTGTTTTGCGACCTAAAATATGTAGATTTAATGTGTATATAAAAAGCTGCGAATATGAAAATCTTCACTGGTTTTTTAGAAGTTCGTACGTGCAGGTAAGTTCGATTGATATTAGTGCCTTTTGGAATTTTCAACATTTGCTTCATTTTTCATTCTTTCCACGCTTATTCTGCGAATACTTAAAAATTGTAAAACTACTCGACCACATGCTTATTTCACTATACACATGTTTGAATTTACGAACCAATGGGTTATTTTAATTTCGGGTAGTTACATTTTTCACTGGATATGGATTCAAAATCTCTTGAGGAAAACTTTTGGATTTTGATGCAAAAATTTCTCGAATTCCGCGATTTCGATTTTCAATATGAAAGTTTTGGTTACACACAACGTCGACTATTCAAACTTAAATTTAGAAATATAACTTTCATTAACTTGTTGACTTGAAATGAAGATTTTCAATTTTATTTATCTAGTGAAAGAGCTGTAGCTTCGGAAACATACTGTATATATTATATGATTCTACAACTTGAAAGTTGGTGAATTCGGTCGAAGTGTTTTACGATTAGAAACCGTTTACAACAGGGAATTTCTGATTCATTCTAGAGTTTTTGATTTAAAATATCATTGAATTCTTTACTTCGTTCTTTTTCTGATGCCAATTGAAATTATTGTATTTCTAAACGCGGAATACGTTGAAGTGAACTGAAATCTTCTTGCTCTACAAAATTTTCTAACTCCTACAATTTTGTCGCCTGGGCAACTTCCCTTATGACCCTGTTGAAAATTCAGCACTTATGATAATGTTCTTCAAAAAAATATCACGAAATTGTCTCATTTCTTTTTTAGAAAGTTGAGTTGACCGAAGATTGAGAGAACTTTAGTGTCGTCCGAAAATCATATTCCATCACGGTGAGTTCCGAAACATATACTGTAATCAACAATTTTGTCAAACGAGTTACTTTTCTATGAGTTTATCCAAAATTATCTAATGTTGTCTGAAATTAGACCCTCTCATTTATTGACGAAACTTTTAATTACTGCTCATAATTTTTTGTCTTACGTGAAATTCTACTTGGGGTAGGAATAATTGGTAGGTATAGCAAAAAATCTTCAATGTACTGGAGGAGAGGGTAAAGAAATCTTCATTTTTTATAATAGTTTTTTCATTCCACAGAATTCTGGTAAATTTCTGTTGGACCCTTCGAATGAATTTTTCGATGATACCTCTAAGGGTCAATTTCTTGAAAAAATTAAGAAGTGTAAGGGGCAGAGTTCGGTCAAAGTTTGCGCGCCTGATATTGATGATTTGTTTGATCTAGCTCCTTATCAGTTCCTTCGCAGGGAGAAATGCTGATTCATACATAAGTTTGAAAATAAGAAACGTTTGGAACACGGGTTTTGATGTATCCATCGATGTCACATAAATACATGCGATGTGAATTTGTTATTTCATGCTTTTCCAAACTATGTACTTGAACAAACATAAATATGCTTTTATCCTGCACAAACTGAAGTTATTTTTTTTCCTATCTTTATATGCCAGTGAAAAATATGATCTTTCAGCGCATTGTACCATGAGTTCCGAGGATGCATGTTAGAAATATTTATGATGTTTTGAATTACGTTGTAAAATTTTGAAGATTCCAAACATTTGCGAAAAATTATTGTTATAGGGCTAGTATGAAAATAGTATGAGAGACGGTTTTTTTTCGCAATTATGGGAAATAATACGAGATACAGGATTTTGGAATGTGGATATTTCAAATATTTGAACATTTTTTTCTTTCGAAAAATTAATATGCAGACATTGATATAGTTAGCTAAGTCTTAGAATTCGGAAATTGTAACATAAAATATTGCAAATTTGACAGTTTTTCGATAGGATTCCTCATTTCAAAAATTTCGAAACTTTGCAGGTTTAAAGATTCATGACTCAACTTGGAAATTTGAATAATAGAATGATTAATTTATCGTTGAACTAATAAAGATTTCTAGAGTAGCAATTTTTCTGCAGACGATCTTTCAACGGGTGATTTTTTCTGAAAAATTGTCTGACACGCATGATCGGCATGTTGTTCTTATTGGGCTCTCGTCAGAAGAGAAAAATGCGAAAAATCCCAACAATTTGGATGTGCAATATAATGTACTCTGAATCTTTATGATTCAACATTGTTTTTGCATTGCCTTCGATATTGACAAGCAGATATACGCGAAAAGTGTGGATAGATATTATACTATACAATAACGAAGTATTGGATATTTATTCGATATCGATGAACACTGCGTGCCATCAATCATCTGAAAAATAATTTTGTCCGATTTTTGCAATGGAAAATTTTCCAAAGTTCGTGTTTAATTGAATACTCAGACTAATGAAGTTTCATCGAAACGAAAAAAGCATTCTGTATTGCTCAAAAACGACAGGTGATTTTCAAAACAAAACGTTCAAAATATAGTTTCTTAAATTTTGCGTAGCCTTGAGCAAATCGTATTCGAGCGAGCAAATCCATCAAGCGAATCCTTCGAAAAAATGATTGTCTACCAATGATAATTGTTGTATGCGTCCCTTTGTTTGGTAATAGCAATACTCGTTACTGTGGACTCATTTACCTATAATTATTCATTATTCTCTATTTGCAATTGCTGTAATAAAAAGTCACTTTCTCAAATAAAGCCAATTGTTTTCGAATGATGGTCATATGGTTGCATAATCATCGAATTACGGAATTTTCTATGGCATTTATATTACTTCGCATTTCCTTATAATTTTTGTCCAATGATGGGTCATTAAATGACGGTATTAAAAAATTCATGAGTGTCTACGTGATTATTCAATAAATTAATACACATTGTACGCAACAATTCGTATTTCTTAATAATCGTTACGATAATTATCGTATGTCCTTCGAATGAAGTAAAATCGACGCAATTTATGTGCAATTTATGTCCTATCTCTTCCACAGAATCTACATAAATCATGTAAAATCTGAAAAGAAATGAGTAAAATCACAACTTGGAAATTTGAATAATAGAATGATTAATTTATCGTTAAACTATGAACGGTTGCTAGAGTAGCAATTTTTCTACAAACGATTTTTCAACGAGCGATTTTCTCTGAAAAATTCTTCAACACGCACGGTCGAGATATAGTTATTATTGGGCTATTTTCAGAAGAGAAAAATGCGAAAACTCCCAACAATTTGGATGTGCAATATAATGTACTCTGAATCTTCATGATTCAACATTGTTTTTGCATTGCCTTCTATATTTACAAGCAGATATACGCGAAAAGTATGGATCGATATTATACTATATAATAACGAAGTATTGGATATTTATTCGATATCGATGGACACTGCGTGTGATCAAACATCTAAAAAATGATTTTGTCCGATTTTTGCAATGGAAAATTTTCCAAGGTTCGTGTTTAATTGAATACTCAGACTAATGACGTTTCATCGAAGCGAAAAAAGCATACTATATTGCTCGAAAACGACAGGTGATTTTCAAAACAGAACTTTTAAAATATAGTTTCTTTAATTTTGCATAGCCTTGAGCAAACGTATTCAAGCGAGCGAATTCATCAAGCGAATCCTTCGAAAAAATAATTGTCTATAATTGTCTTCCAATGATGATTTTTGTACGTGTCTCTTTTATTTGCTAATAACAATTCTCGTTACTGTAAACTCATTTGCCCATAGCTATTCACTATTTTCAATTTATAATTGCTGTAGAAACGAAAGTCACTTTTTTACACAGAGCGAACTGTTTTCGAATGATGGTCATTTGGGTGCATAATCATCGAATTATAGAATTTTAGCTGGAACTTCTATTATTTCGCATTTTCGTATGATTTTTTGTCCAATGATGGTTCATTAAATAACGGTACTGAACAATAAATGAAAGTGTCTGTCTACTTGATTATTCCATTAATCAATTTACATTGTACCCAACAATTCGTATTTCTTAATTATCATTAAGACAATTATCGTATACCCTTCGAATGAAGTAAAATCGACGCAATTTATGTGCAACTGATTGTAATCAGCATCAACTTGGAGTATAAAAGGGGGTTGCTTTTTGCTTAGTCCATAGTTAGTGTCAGCTGGCTGTTTCTCATCTTCAAGTGAACAAATAATGTAAGTTACTTTCTATAACTATTGTTTGATGACATACCCATATTTACCATAATCTTGAGTTAATCATAAGTTCGTGACCTCTTCAATCGACTGTGATGCGCTGTGATCTAAAAATTCAGTGGAAATTATGTGGAATTTAAACAAAAGTAATAAGATTGATGACATCCTACGAATTTCTTTGGGTTCATTTTGCCAAAACTTTCCATACATTTTACAGCGTTTAAAACTTTAAGAATAATAATTATTTTTTCTCGCCATAAACAACAAGTATCACAAAATCGTTCAATTTTTCTCTCAGAAAGCTGAGCTGATCGAAGATTGAGAAAACTTCAGTCGTCGGACAATCACACTGCACCATGGTGAGTTTTATAACATGCATCATAATCAAGAATTTCGTTGAACAAGTTATTTCTTAATCAGTTCATTAAATTGCCTGATACTATAGAAAACTATAAATTACCTCATTTGATCTAAGCTCCGCATAGAATGTGTCTTATTTAAAAATACATATGTCATTTTGGAATTAAAAATATGGAAATATTCGCCGAAATTACGATTGTTCAAACAATCGTTCGAAGTAACCTTAATTTTTCATTTCTGTACTGGACAATTTGTTATGACTATTGCCCGAAGCATAATTTTGATATTATTAATACTCTACACAAATAATCATAATTTTGTTGAGTCCAGGATTCGAATATTCCGTAACTTATGTGAGGGCAAAGGGCTTACCAGAACATTTCTTTGATTAAAAAAAAGGTTATGAACTAAGAAATTAGCAAATGATGACTCAGATAGCCAAATATGCAAAGTAAAACACCTGAAAATTCATTATTATGAAATCACTACCAATTCTGAAATTCATGTGTTTTACTGACCAGAATCACGGCAATTGTAGATTGAAATTGCAGACCCCATAGGATTGTTCTGGCCGTTTTTAACTGACATTCGACTTGAATCAACCAATTCGAAAATTATGAAACAAAAAATGACGAAACTATTAATTACTCCCTTTAAATTTTTGTCCTGCGTAATTACGTAGGACATTTATTAACAAATCTCCAATTTCCCACGTATTTGTTAATGAAAAATTACAATTTGTTTCTTTTTAACAATCACAAACATAAGATTTTTCAATTTTCACGAAAACCTTATATTTCCTAATTTATTTCCATATAATCGGATATTATAAAGGGATAATGACGCATGGTTTCTTATTTTAGAATTCGGAAACAACCTACCGTTTCCACGGAATTCGAATGCCCTTAATTCTCTCTACCGTTCTCTTAACTTCCGCGTTCGGGCAGGATTATCCATCAGGAAATCCATGGCCAGTAATCATAAATTGTGAATTGGATGGAAACCCCGTTTTTTCATCCATGCGAACCCATCTGTCCTACCATTGTCCGTCAATTGCCGAAAAATCATACACAATCACACTGTCGAGTAACGGCGAAGTAAGCGACTCGAAATTTCTGCATTTATACGTAGCTTGTTCCAAAAATGCAACCCAAACCGATTTGGATGCAACGAAAATTGATAACGTACATCAAATCATCAACATCATCAAGAATCAGCCCTCTCAGTCAGCGATAAGCTTGCGCCCCTTTAATGAAGCAATAGATTTGGAGAACACAGTTCTTGACTTGTCAGATGCATTAGATACAGTTTATTCACTACGAATGCGATCTGCAATCTTCGACGGTACAACAAGCGAATCGATCAGAGGAATGAAAAATCTGCAAACCCTTCAGTTGGAGAATATAAATTTCAGAGGATCTGACCTGAAAGACGCGCTAGATTTGCCACTTTTGACAAAATTGTTCCTTCGGAATAGTGGGATGACTATGATAGACAGCAGTGGAACTTTCGACAAATTGCCGAGCCTGCGATTGTTAGATTTGTCGAGAAATAAACTGACACATTTGCCACGTGAGGTTTTTCTGTATAACAAGATATTGGAGCATCTTGTCCTGTCGGCGAATAAACTGAGAAGAATCGAAAAGTGAGTTGTATATTGCGTTAGGAACAACTGGAAATGGTGGAGATTTTAATGACTTGCAAATAGTATACCTATTGTACGACCAGTGGGAGAAAGAGGAGATTCTTAGAGCGTGGAGATTGCCTCACGAGTGTAGCGAGTGTGGCAACACGAGAGTGGAATCTCTTCTTTCCACCAATAGTCGCACACAATATTGTACTTAACAACCGCGAGAAATATGTGATTCCATGGCCCTGCTGAGAGGGGGGGGGGGGAAATAATGGGTTACCTGATTGATTGACGCAACAATCGCCCTTAGAGCTTTGCTACATACTTTAGGGAGTTAACAACTAATTATCCCTTTCGTTGTTTTGATTTTCATCGGGATTGATTACGACTGTATTTGGCACTTTTGTAAACAACAACAAAAACATTGTAGCAATACACAGTTTTGTAATCTTGAAGTTAGGCTTGGGGAGTCTATAATATGTCTCGATATATGTCGAGTCGCTCGTCCGCCAATGGTTTCTATGTACTATCCGTGCGTAAACGGTGGCTAAACTGAGCGTGAGTGAGTCAATAGCTATGGGTCGTTAAAATGAGCGTGGGCGAACAGCCTATTTGCCCACTAGTAGGCGAACAGCTTATTCAACCACTAGTGGGCGAACGAGTTCATCACTCGCATGCCATACTTCAACAATCATGTAATCCATTATTTCGTCCACTCTCAGCAGGGCCAAGAAATTACATATTTCTTGCGGACGTTCAATAAATTAAATTTTTGTTCTATTTCTGTTACAGTGGAACGTTTGAAGGACTTGGAAAGTTGAGTGAACTGCACCTCCGTGGCAATCCCATAGCCAATATCGAGTCAGGTGCTTTCAGCCCCATGAGTAAAAGCCTCACGATCATCGACGTATCAGGGATTCAACTTGCTGAAACCTCTAGAAGTATTTTTTCTGAAGCGATGAAGCAGTGTGAGCGACTGCATTCGGTCCATATTTGCTTACATGATCCGAAAAATGTGTCTGGTCTACTTCCTCCTGGAGTCACACTTTTCAGAACGCATTGCAAATATTCCAGAAGGTATTAACTACCAGGGTCAAGAAAGAATTGGAATGTGGGTTTTTATGTATCCATCGATGTTGCGTAAATACATTCGATGTGTATAATTTATTATGTTATGCTTTTTTGAAATATGTACTCAAAAACTAGTATATATGTTTTTATTCTGCACAAGACTAGAGCTATTTTTCTCCCTATCTTTATGCCAGCGAAAAATATGATCATCACAATCTACCATGAGTTCGGAGGAAGCATTTGAGGAATGTTAATGTCGTTTGAAATAATAGTGTGAACTTCAGAAAATTTTCATTTCTTGGAAAATTGTTAGTATTGTATCAAAATAGTATGCGGGACAGTATTTTATCGACTATAGGTGTAAAATACGAGAGAGAGGATTTCGGACTGTGAATATTTTTGAAGTTCCCGAAGATTACTTGCATTAACTTTAACTTCAAGAAATATTAATTTCAGTACAAAAATCGCAGAATCGCAGTTCTGAATTAATAGTATTTGGAAGTTTCAGAATTTTAATCGCAGTTTATATGAACACAAAATTAAAAAAAAATTGAAATAATTGTACTGCAGCATTCTTTATTTCAAATTCTTATTTTTCGAAAGAATATTATGACAAGTTCTTAAGGGGGGAACCTCCTACAGACGGCCGAAATCGTGGTCAAACTTCGCGCGTGGATTAAAGATAAGGTTTACGGGTTAGAGACTTGATATTTCATACACTTCCAGTCCTTTATGATAACAAGCTTACATTTTTTTTCATCGATGAATTCGTGCTCATTCGGAAGATACGTGTGCACAAAGTAGACCTTGCGCTTTGTGAAGAGGTAAACGGTGTGCACGATAGTGGCTTTCGAAGTTGATTTATATGAGAAAGTCAACTCACTTTCTTTTTAGTAATGTGTCCTCTAATCGATGAACTGGGATATAGTGATTCCAAAAATTTTGGAACAAACTAGAGCAATAAATGTGAAAAGTTACAATTTTTGTTAAGGTTTTTTAGTTAAAAGTCATAGAAGGAAATTTTTGCGAACAATTATCCTAGTTCTCATAGAATAGCATGAAATTCCCTTCAATTTGATATGGATAACATCAGAATCGGTTGAGCCGTTCTCTGGCAATCGTGCACACCGTTTCAAAAAACGTGTTTTGGGGGAAACGCGTCTGACAGGACGGGGGATACGCGGGGCAATGCAAGGTAAATATTCACTGCCTCTACAGTTTTCAGAATTTCGACTTGAAATTTCATAGGCATACTTTGAGGAATATGCAAAATCGATTTATGATAAAAAACCAAATTGTTTGTTTGTTTGTTTGTTTTTTTTTTTTTTAAACGGATTTAGAGATATGGAGGATTAAAGGGCATACGCTTCATGACCCAATGGAAATACTCTATGTACCCACAATTTAAGAATTTTGACTCCCAATTTCGCAGACACGCGCTCAAATGTATGCAGAATAAGATGAGGCAGGAAAAAAAATTAATTTTTTTGTATCATCTGTAGGAGGTTCCCCCTTTAACTGTAATTATAAGAAGACGGATGTTTTTTTTAAATCAATCGTTCATAAATTATTTATAATTAATTTACGAACGCGATTCCCGAAAAATATCCTTGTGCATATTTATGCACACGGATTTTAATTATATTTTCATTCTGAATAAAAACAACTCTTTTTATTTTCATTATTCTATCTATTTACTGCACAAAAATATGTTTTTTAATGCGGTAAAGTTTATAAATATCTGATCCACGTTTATTTCGATCTGTGTGATTTAACATTGCTGTTAAACTATTGTTTTTACTTGCTACTCAACTTTTTTGTCTCGCCAATTATGTAAATTTTTCGTGTATATAAAGAGCCACAAATTTTGGAATCTTCACTGTTCTTCAGAAGTTCGTACGTGCTGGTAAGTTTTATCAATATATCAGTGTCTCTCGAAATTTTCAACACTTGCCTTATTTTTCATGTTTTTATTTTGATTTTTCTGCGGATAATCAAAAAAATCAGTCGACCTCATGAATTTTTTACTACACACATGTTTCAATTTCCGAGTCAATGGATTATTCGATTTTCGAATAGTCACATTTTTCAATGTGTTATACGAATTACAATCGCCCTGTGGAAATCTTTTGGATTTTGATGAATAAATTCAAAATCTTTGCGATTTCGATTTTCGAAATGAAAGTTTTCATATACGTAACGTCGACTATTCAAACTTGAATTTAGGAATGAAAATTTAATCCACTGTTTGACCTGGACTGAATATTGTAAATTTTCTTTATCGATTTAAAGAGCTGTAAGTTCGGAAATATAATGTACATCGAAAAATTCGTTAGAATTTGTTGTCGGGCAATACAGGCAGACAAGAAATTTAACGCTTTTCTTTTCCCGAAAGATTACGCACGCATAGGTAAACGTGTGCGTGTAACCAATGGCAACGCTCTCTTGAGCGACGTTAACCAATCACGGTCATGATTCACAGCGAGGTCGGCCATCTTCCCGTTTCGCTTATGCGAAACAATTCAGTGCCTGTCTGATTGGTCTAAAAAATGTCCACCTCGGCGCCTAGCCGCTAGAGTGCGCCAGAGGCGCTGCAAGTGGACATGAGTGGACTCAAGTGGACTCGAGAATCTCGGGACTGCTCGAGACTTTCGAGTCGGGAGACGAATAAAACAACAACAAATTGTCATCCACCTGTCTTACGAAAACGTTTGTTCATTGTTGGCAGCGAATCGTTGTTATGACAGGTGAATGACAGTTGGGTTTTTTCGAATAATATTCATAATAATTGATCGTCGTGCCACGGGAACTGGACAAGAGGCCCGCAATGTTAAAAAATTGTAACCTAGCTTTACTTGCGGGTTTCGACTAATAAAGTATACTTTACTGATTCTTTATAACAAAAATATTACTTTTTTATAATCAATAAATTTTCAACGCTCCAAGCACTCGGGATTATTCTAAAAATTACTGATATCTAAAAATAAATATTTTTATTTCGAGATTAAAGTATTTTAACTTTGAACTTATGAGTCTTCTTGGAGGAAATATTAAAAATAACGAATCGAAATAAATAAATTTTCAATAAATTTTCAATGCTTCAAGCACTCGGGATTATTCTGAAAATTACTGATATTCAAAAATAAATATTTTTATTTGGAGATTAAAGTATTTTATACACCTCAGTACAATAAACGGTCCTTTATTGGCCTGCTCGGGCCCGAAAAACCTTTTTATTGCCTCCGGTGTATAAAGTATCATATGTTCCAAAAAAACTTTTTGCCCTTTGGAACATAATATACTATTAACTTTGATCTTATGAGTCTTCTTGGAGGGAATATTAAAAATAACGAATCGAAATTTGAGAGTAGTTTGAAAATGTATACAAAAAATCTTTTGAAACATAATATATGGAAAAAACGCAATTTTCAATTGTTACAAATAAAAACCATTTTTGATTTCCGAATAAATTTGACTATATCGACATTTTTCTCAGAAAATGCATAATTTCGC
>JAPYZK010008272.1:0-10582 GCA_030522785.1 Platygaster equestris | reverse complement strand
GACTTTTCAGTTGGATTGGTTATGATTGAAATTCTCAGTTCGGCTGATGGATATTTCAATTATTCCTACTGAATGAAAAAGTTGGAGCCGATGGATGACTATTCTATTTATTGCCTCTATAATAAATTTCTATTAGAACAAGTGTCGGTTCCAGTTAACACAACTGAAAAATTTCAGTCATAACACCCTCTCAACTGAGTTTTTCAGTTGGGCCGGTTCCAACTCAGATTTTCAGTTAGACTGATTGAATTATTCAGTGGTAAGGTGTTGCCAACGGAATTTTTCTGTTGGAACCAACGAAAATTTCAGTTGCTTCAACTTTTAACGTTTTATAACTTAAAAAATAAAGTTGTACTGACTGACACGATTTTTCTCGGTGTATATTCTCTAGCAACGATGTAAATAAGGAACTCCTTCGCGAGTGTAAATAAAAGTTTTATCAGACATTTTCCGGGGCCCAATTTCGATAGCGTTATCACGAAGTGGGAAAAAGGACGTCGCGCGCCCATATATCTGTACAAAAGAATCTAAACAGCCATTTGGTGGTACGTAAAGCTAGCGCGAGCTCGTACCGGAGACCGAATAAAAGTGCTCGCGATCTTTTTATACCACGCACATATATCTTGACATCCTAGAAACGCGACCAAGATTGAGGAAATCGAAAAAATTCCGATTTCCGCGACTCGATTCGAAGTACAAAGCATAAACTATCGAATTATCGATCACTGCACGGTGCGAATACGCAAAATCACCATGAAAAGCAAATATTCAATCGAGGGAGTTCGGAAATGAGGTTATATGTTTCAGAGTCGTTCTTGGGGAGAATTGTGTTCGTTTTGCTCTCGTGTTTGCTCCTGAGTTTCGAATGTTCGAACGATTGATATGTGATGAATATTTTTCATTTTCTTAAGATGGAGATCGGATTATGCGGAATTTTGGT
The DNA here is from genome assembly GCA_030522785.1 of Platygaster equestris. Lineage (NCBI taxonomy): Eukaryota > Metazoa > Arthropoda > Insecta > Hymenoptera > Platygastridae > Platygaster > Platygaster equestris. The sequence continues at coordinate 9,642 of JAPYZK010008272.1, read as the reverse complement.
CACGAAATTGTTATTTTACAGGTTGATTGTGGGAGTTTTGTATTTTTTTCCGATTTTACAGGAATTTTAGTAGCTCGGAAAAAGATTTCTGGATACTTTTTGAAAATTCGATAATTTTAGCATATTGTTTAGGATTTCGCGATATTTACACAATTTTTGGAATTTTTATAGAATCATACAATTTTATATGAATAATTTATGTTTAATTCGAGAATTTATGGCATTTTACAGAATTAATTCAAATTATTCAGGAATTTGAAGTACACTTGACGATTTTTTCATTCTTTTATTAATTCAAATTTTAATTCAATTTGAAGATATCTCAAAAAATTTGCAATTCCTTCGAAAATCTCGGAAAATTGGCACATAATTTTTAAAATATTTGTTTGATTCTACATAATGACGTAAAAAAATTCAAAATTTCACCAAGTTTCGAAAAAATTACAAATCTCCCATATTTTCTAATAAATATGCCCACTTTCCACCACGTTCCAAAATTTCGATCTCCAACAAAAATCCTCCCAACACACAAAAATTCTTCAAAAATTTCGATAAAAAAATGCATACACAACCCATTCCAAATATCTTCAGAACTTTCTCAAATTATTGTCCCCCCTCAGTCACTCACATTTCCCGATTCTATTTCAAAAGACTCCAAGTCCCATCACAAAAACTACAAATTAAACCACATTTCCTCACATGCCAATAACCAAATTACACAAAAATGTTGAAACACGAAAGAAAGTAGGTCACCCAACCTCGGGAGCTTGGATGTAACGCTTACAAAGTTTATATACACATCCGAATTATTACCTCACCGTCCTATCTCTGCAAATGCAGAGCGATGAAACTAATTTAATTAACTGCCGTTGGTTTCGGTCCGAAAGCAGCAAATAATTTTGCAGAAAGTCTTATTAGTATCCATATCAGAAACTCCAGCCCACAATTATTTGTTCACGAGTAATTAACGAACTCATTAAGTTTTGTTCCACTCTACTGACAACTTCGTCACTTAGTTGCTGAGTTTTCGCATTTTTTCATCCGCATGGAAATTACGTACAATTTTTCCAAGCTCAACTAACCTCATTAAAACCTCATGAAAGTCGTCAATTCTATGAAATTCGACTTTAGAATAATAAATCTGACATGGGATTCAAAAAAATATTTTTACGAAAATCACATCTTCAACTTCATCTCGAAAAAAATTTAATCAATTCAAGTTGCGAAGACAAACGATGCGTGGTTGGCTAAAGTGCTCGTGGCACAATGCTGGGCAGAGATTATTCGAATTATCATGCTGGTCCTTTTGCGTGACTGAAAAGGGGTTGAAGAGGAAAGGGGAGGGAGGATCAAGAGCGTCGATGACGACGAGTAGCTCTCAATAATCTGATATGACGTCGTGTGCTGTGGACACAGAGGACACTCAGCGATTCGGGTGTCCTCGTCGAGTGATTTTCATTCCTTTTTGCAACAATTCGTCAAACATTCCGTAACGCGTTGGAAACAGGAGGTGCATTCACAGATTCTGATAATAATTCGAATCAGTCGCTTTTATAGACAAATACAAATACAAATAGAGGGGTTTTTGGGGTTGCAACTCCTCCCGAAATTTAAAGAAGATAGATTGTTTTTGTGAGTAAAATGCTTAGAAATTTAGAAGTGACAAAAATGTGGGCTTTAAAATATCAGAGATTCGATATTTTCAAGTTTCAAATTTGTGTAGAATTATACGTGAATTTGAAGAATTAGGAACTTCAAAATTACAATTTTTGACGAAATTGTGAAAATTTTGAATTGTCCGAAAGTTTCAAAAATTATGAAATTTTAAAAAATGTAGAGTTTAAGATTTTTTATGATTCTAGGAATTTTGTTCATTTTAAAATGTTTGAGTAATTCGAAAAAACCGTGAATTTGGGAAATTTTGAGGATTATGAAATTCTCGAAGAATTATCAAACTTTTGTTACTCTAGAAAACTTGCAAATATGTCGAAAATTGAAAATTTCGAAATTCCAACGATTTCAGTGATTTAAAAAATTATAGTATTTTAGTTTTGAAAATTTTCTGAATTCCAAAAACTTCGAGAATTTCAGAGATCTCTAAAATCGTTGAAATACCAAAAAATTTCAAATTCCTTATAGAATCTGATAAACTTAAAAAATTGGAGCATTTTGAAGATTTTCAGAATTCATTCAATTTTGTAAACTCCAAATAGATCAAAAATTATAAAATGTTTGCAAATTCAGAGAATTTGTAAAATTTTGAGGTCTTTAAACATTTCGTATTCATTCAAAGGTTTGAGTATTTCAAAAAATCAAAAAATTTACAAAATTTGAGAAGTTCCGAACATTTTGGAAATTTTAAAAATTACAAGAATATTCCACATTCCATAAATTTCGAAAATTACATAAATTCCAAAACTTCTGAAAATCGCCAAAATTACGAAAATTTCAGCTATTCCAGCAATTTCGAAAATTAAGAAACATTTTTTTCGAAAACTCCTCCCAAAAATTTTTTCTACGTCTGCCCTTGATTCCGATGATTTTTCCTCCTCGAATATCTCAGTTTGAAAATTTTCCATGTGTCAAAAATGAAAAGTATACCCGAGATATGGACTATTTTCGACTTTTTTTGAAAGTGTCTGATATACCCAGACACTTTCCGAAAAAAAAAGCTATTGGTTTCTCGGTAAATTGTGGATTTTCAAGTACTTCGGGTTACCTGTGTACCTCAGGCCCTTGTGATCGAGCCAGTAATAACGGGTTTGCAGGACGACGATGCGAGTTATTAAGGTAATTATGCAACGAGCCATCAGTGGGGGAACACAGCTCGGTTAACATCATAGATATCAATGAACCATAAAGCCCCGTCTATCGAGGATCTGGGTTAACCAATTACACGCTCATCTCCGATCCAGGACCTACGAGACCTACAAATTGATTTGTCTCGGAAGTACCACCGATAGATGAAGCACCCGTTAATGATGAGAGCTTATCAATGTTACGCTGCGAGTATATTGTTAATTCCAAGCAGTGTCTTGAGCCGCGTTCACAATTTCAACAATTTCCCGGGTGGCTGAGCTTAGCTTCGAGCGAGATTGTTTAATTAGATGAGATTTGGGTGCGTAATTTAGGATTTATAAAAGGCATTGGACGTGGAGATCTTAATTTGTCTAAGGTTTGTGTTTTTTAATGAATTGTTTCCGAATTGTTGAAAATTCTTTCAATATTTTGAATGTTAAAGGATTTTTAGCATTTATGTGGAAAATTTGAGTAGATTTCAGAATTATAGAAATTGGATATTCAGAAATTATTGTATTTTTCATACTATAATATGATAATTCTCTTTTTATATATTATGTTATCATATGAGATGAGAAATAAATAACGAAGAAATACCTATTTGAAAAAAACAAGAATCAAAAAGTGAAACGGAATTTTTTATTTTTTGTTTCAGGAGAGTCCAAAAACGGACGTTATCAAGTGCGGAACGTTGAGTCAAAATTTGAAAAAATACTTGACACACGGAAAAATTAGGATATAGTATGTGAAGTTATCAAATTTCGAAAATGTTAGACATTACGACAAATTCGGAAATCTTGCAAATTTCGAAAATTTAGACAATTTTTTTACTTTTTAATGACATTCTCGAACGGTGAAAAATTGTAGTAAAGATTTGAAAAAAATTTTCATTCTTCCAACATTTCGAATTGCCCAAGTCTTCAGAAAAATTTCAGAATTTTTGAAAAAATAATTTTTTTATTCGAAATATTTCGATTTTTTCTGAAAATCGGAATCCTGTAATATTTCGATTAAAATCGAATACTCAAACAATTCGAACAATTCGTGATTACTCTAGAAAAATTTCCAAATTGTATAAAATTACTCCTCATTTCCAAAAAAACAGAATCAATTTGAAAAGATTTCACATTTCTGAAATTCAGCACTTCCAGTTCATTTGTCTCATAAATAGTAGACGAATCGATCGAAAAAATATATATACGCTGGTTTTTTGAAATCTAGAGAAAGTAGGTGAACCCAAACTACACTTCTACACACTTTCAATGAAACCCCATACAAAATACCCCCCCCCCCCCCCCCCCCCAAAAAATAAAATAAAAAAACAAAAAACAACAAAAAAAAAAAAAAAAAAAAAAAAAAAAAAAAAAAAAAAAAAAAAAAAAAGGGAGTCTCGAAGAAGGAAAAGAATCACCCTGTGAATTATCGAAACCCCATAAAAAATGAAAAGTACTAAAAAATATCCATCCCCCCAATTCAAAAACAAACCAAAACTGACTACCCCCGAAATAAGAAAAGAAATTCTCGAAAAAGTAAAATAATCACTCTGTAAATTATCGAAACCCCATAAAAAATAAAAAGTGCTAAAAAATATCTATCCCCCCGATTAAAAAACAAACCAAAATTGACTACCCCCGGAAAAAGAAAAGAAAGTCTCGAAAAAGAAAAAGAATCACTCTGTAAATTATCAAAACCCCATAAAAAGCAAAAAGGACTGAAAAATGTCCATCCTCCCAATTCAAAAACAAACCAAAACTGACTACCTCCCGAAAAAAGAGAAGAAACTCTCAAAGAGGGAAAAGAATCACTCTGTAAATTATCGAGCGTGTTAACGAGGGGTAATTAAAACGTCGAGTGCAAATGCCATCGATTTTTCACGCTGAAATTCATTTGTTCCGTCCGAGAAGGAATGATCTCCGAAGAAAAATTGCCAGGCTCTTTGAGCAAGCTCAGGAAAGAAGGTTGAAAATTAATTGGAACGAGAATTTCGCGCCAGGTCATAAAGCAGAAGAAACTAATATTTCCCGCGGAATAGTTCAAGTTTTGTTAAAGTGGGGGAGGGGAAAATTCGATCTAACACGCTCGTCGCCTTTTGTTTCCCGGCTCCGCTCAAGGGCCGCCCTGGAATTCGTGCAATCAAGCGAAAGTATCACAAACATATATTGCGCCACTTTCAAATTCTTCTCATTGAATCAATACCCCTGATTAGCATTTTAATTTGCAGCAGGGGTTTTGTGAAAACGTTTTTCTTTTAGATTTTCGCGACACTGGTTTGCTTGCACCCTATTGTCTGTGGGCTTTGTCATATATTAGTAACTCATGGAAATTCGAGTGAACTATTTTGTGTACTATGAAATTACGGTACGGAGTTGTGGCTGTGCATAACTTTCGGGGTATGGACATAGAAGTGAGGCTAGAGGAACGGGGGAGATGATGAAGTATCTGTTTATTGAAATTATCGTGGAATATAGGGACCCAGTTTTGTGGATTTTGAGATTTTAGATGGGTTTTTAGATGGTGATGCAATTAGATTGTGTTTTTGGCAGTTTTTATTGTTTTGAGTGGTGACAAAAATGTGTGAAATTCTTTCAAATGGATGGAAATTTGGAAAAAGAGCACACATTTGATAAATTTTTTGTAATTTCGACCAATTTGTATTATTTTTGGGGACCCTAGAATATGTTGTGACCATGGGAGGTGTAATCGAAGAATTTTTATTTTTATTTATTTTTTTTTTTTTTCAAAAATAATGATGATTCTGAATGATGACATTTTTTATCATTTACAAAAATGACCTACAATTTGGATCATCGTTAGTTTGTCATGTTTTTTGGAGATATTACGAAAATTTTTGAATATTATTCATGATTTTCCAAATTTAAAGAAACTACTTGAATTTCGAAAATTTTGAAAATTTCTGTAAATTCTTCGTCAGTTTTCAGGAATCTCTCAAAAAATCGAAATCTACAATTATTTAGGGAAAATTTTTACGAATTCACGAATTTTCACCCGGTTTCCAAAAATACAAAAAAACATACTGAAATTTTGAAAAAACCATGAAAATACCTGCAATCACCATCAATTCTCAAATAAATAAATGAATAAACCTCCGTAACTTCTACAAATTTACGGAAAATTATTCATGATTCACAAAATTCAAAGAACACTACATCAATCTCGAAAATTCCAGAAATTTTCGAAAAATCTGGTCAATTCCCTATCAAACTCCTGAAATCGATTAAGTGGATTTTCGGTGCGTTAATATTAATGACCTCTAATTTTTTCGATTTTCCAACATTAAAAAAAAATTAAAAAATCGATATCGAAAAAATCGAAAAAATCCAAAATCCAAAAGTTCGAAAATTAAAAGTTCTGAAATTTGTTAAATTTCATCGAACATTCCATTTTTTCCTTCTAAATTTTAACAATTTAAAAAACTTCTTCCCTGTTTCAAAAACCACAAAAAATAATCATAAATCCTCCTCGGAACTCAACCCAAAAGATAAAAAATTGATAAGCAACCGATGTCCCCTGATAACCAATCGCGACTTCTTATCACGATTTTTTCGACGAACACCCTCGTTCTCCTGAACGACTTGAAGCCAAAAACGATGCAGGTGGCAAAAAGAGCTCAAACGGAAAAGAGGCTCCTTTGAACGCATATCGCGATCGCATTTCTTCTTTATTCGCGAATCCTAACAGCACGTGCTTATTGGGTGCTTGACAAAACGCGTCGCCCGACGCGATATGCAGAAGCCGAGAGAGATATCTCTTATGTTCGAATGGCGCGCACGGAGCATTGACGCCACCGCGTTGTCCGCCTGGGAAATTCAATACCGAGTCTATCCATGTATATTTGAGGATCGTCGCAGTCTCGGGAGTCGTCGCCTACACTCGGCAAACAAACACAGCAATTTCTCCCGTTTCTTTCCTCTCCTTGCAGCTTTTTTTCATCCGCCTTCACAATATATCAAGTGCACTTCGGGGCAAAGCCGAACCACGCGAGTTTTCCATCAGTTACGTCATTACAATCGGACAAAATGATAGTACATGATGATACTACTCGTAGTTGGGAAAGCGAACGATTTTGAAGGAATTCCGAGAGTAGCGAGGGAAATTATCATAGAGACTTGAAAAAGCGTTTATTTATCGTGTGGCATAAGGTAAGTGTGGGTAATGCCGCCATCGTGTGGGTATTATCCGCCCAGTCTATTTATTAATCTGTTTTCGATCAAACTAAGTAAAATATTCGTGAAAAAGTGTCTTAGACAATAAACTACGCGTTCACGAATTTAGTAGTAGTGGTAGTAGTAGTGTTCTTCGAATTTTGTGAATCATGAATAATTTTCCGTAAATTTGTAAAAGCTTACGAAGGTTTATTTATTCATTTATTTGAGAATTGATAGTAACAGGGAAAAAATTTGTACATTCGTAAACATTCTTTCGAAATGATAGGAGATTATGAATTTTTGAGGATTTTTGAAAATTGACGAAGATTTTTCGAAATTTTTCAAAATTATCGAGATTCGTGTAGTTTCATGGAATTATATACGAAATTATCTATAAAAGTTGTAGGAAATTTCTAAATATAGTAGAAATATTCCTAAAATGCACGTTTTTCCTGTAACTTTCAAGAATTCTTCAACCTTTGACCAAAAAAGGTTAACGATGTTGAGAGCCATAAGAGTTTTTCGAAAATTGCAAAAATTTGGGATCATTTTGTATAGGGTTTTTCCGAATTTGGAATTCGTGAGAGACTTTTGAGAAATCTGTCCGGAAAATTCTCTCAGAATTCAAAAAATTTCATTTCTAGTCACTTAATTATTTCAACTTTTGTAAATTGTTCAGAATTTCTCGTGAATTTGAAGAATTTTCACAGAAATCATCAAAAAATCGTAATAACCCAAAAATTCTCGAAGTGTTTCAACTTCATTGTTTTTTTTTATTTTTACGTAAATTATAGAAAAATAATCCCAAGACTCCCGAAAATCTCCAAATTCTAGATAAATATTAAACAGCATCATTGTAAAAAATCTTCGAAATATTTCTTCAAAATAATTAAAATAAAAAAATGATAATAATTCATAATACAATGATATAATGATGAATAATAAAATAATATAATAAATTATAAATATTTCTTGTCTCAGAGCCAACAAAAATTCTTTCAATTATTTTATTTCGGAATATTCTACCTTCCGAAATTTTTCTCTCTGTCCACCCTTCCACCTAACCCTTCACGCCGACTAAAAAATTTCTAAAAAACTTCGCATCTCAAAAATGTCAAGAAATTGAATGATAATCATCAAAAAATTCACAAAAAGTCTGAAAAGCTCTACATTTGATTACCGAAAAGTATCAAATAAGCAGAAGACTCAAAAACAAGGTTTGATTCCCCAACAATAAATAAAAAATCCCTGCTTCGGGAATACCCCAGACGGTTTCAAATTTTCATAGCACCTTTTTTCACCCCGCATCTCTTCAGCCTCTGTTGATTCAGTAAAACGTAATCTCGCGCGAATCTGTAACGAACGTCGCGTTTATGAAAACATGATCGAGGCCGAGGAAAGTCGGAATCGGATTTATGATCGATTGCTCCATTCTATGGAAAAAGCGAGCGAGGGGCGGAAGGGGGGGAGGGCTACGCGGGCGTGAAAATCAACCAGAAAAGTGCTCGCTAGCGAGCTTCATAATGAATCACTTTATCTGCTTAATTGAGTTCATTTCGGTAATTTCCCTCGCAGAACTGCGTTAAAGTTTGACAAACGACGTCGAGGGCTTCGTCGCGCCGAAGAACTTGCATTGCATTTTTAATTAGCACCGCTTCAAGCCGTAAACGAACACGAACAACTATCGCTGATATTTGAACACGCCGCTGGCGGTAAAATACGCATGTCAGTTTCCAGGGGGGTAGTTTTCTTTCATGGGGAATTATTGAGAGAATGGCGTTTCACACTTCCTATTTCCGAAAGAAACAGCTCAAATGTTCGCAAACACTCGCGACGCGCAATACATGTACGTAGCTTAAAAGTTTTTTAGGAAAAAGTACGCGAATTTCTGAGATTCAGAGGAAAAACGACCGATGGAATTTTGAGTTATGAAATTAGTTTTGGCTGAATTATTCCGAACTAGTGTGGAAATCATGTCCAATTTGATCAAATTTGATTCATTTGAGCGAATGATGATTTTACACGTTCGAACTTGCAACTTTTTATGCGTACTTCGAAATTCGATGATTTTGTAAATTTCGGAACTTTATGTTTAATATCGTGAATTTTTGATGATTTCAACGAGGTGACTGACTTTTAGATTTTGGAATTCTTCGGGAATGTTGGAAAGTTTTCGGAAATTTAAATTTTCAAAATTACGAAATTTCTGGAGGTTTGGATATTTCAAAGTTCAACAAGTTCAGGACTTGAGAAATTTTTTACGTTTTCAGAATTTGAATGTTGAAAAAATTACCTCCAGTACTTGAAATCTTTCAAAATCTTTGAAATTGGAGTATACATTCATAACGTCACAATTTTTCGGCATTCTCTTTTATTCGAGAATATTTTCAAATTCGGCAAACTTTGGAATTTAAAAAATTACGAAATTTGTACAAGAAATTTGTACAAGGTCAAAACTTCCAGTGTCTGAGTATTACAAAATTACGAGCTTCTGAGATAAATATAAATATACGGAATTATCCGATATTCTTGAGAGCTTGAGAATTGCAAAACTTGCCACGTTTCCAAAACTTTTAAAATTTCATAATTTTCCGAAATTTAGGAATTCTAGGACTCTTAAAGCGGCCAAAAACTGTCAGAATTCATAAAATTTCGAAACATTTTGACTTTTTAATTT
>JAPYZK010008265.1:0-11936 GCA_030522785.1 Platygaster equestris | reverse complement strand
GAAAAATACTCTCGGGTCTGATTTAAAATCTAATATCGATTGAGAGTTCGAGTTCGATGTCCGAGACTGCGGTACACAACATTTGTTTATTTAACTATCGTTTGTTTCATTGTCAATGTTGTTTTGATATTATTCGGTACGATTTTTTATATTTTATGCAAATATATGTGAATTTAGTGAATTTTTCGAAATGTTACGTCATTTTGACATCATGTCGATGTCAGTTTGACATTCGTTTGATGTCACCTGATGTCGATATCATTTTAAATATCAGTTCGTTGTGAGTTCGAAATCACTGTCTATGTTACTTTTACGTCATTTTGATTTCACTATGATGTCCGTCCAATGTTTTCGACGACATTCTTATGTCAGTTTGACGTCATTCCGATGTCAGATGTTATTTCGATTTCTCAATTTTTATATTAGTTGGGAGGATTCCCTCGGTTTGATTCGAAATCTAATATCAATTAAAAGTTCGAGTTCGATGTCCGAGGCTGCGGGACACAACTTTTGTTTATTTAACTATCGTTTGTTTTATTTCCAATGTTGTTTTTATATGATTTGATACGATTTTTCATATTTTATGCAAATATATGTGAATTTAGTGAATTTTTCGGAATGTTACGTCATCTGGCCATCATTTTCATGTCAGTTTGACATTCTTTTAATGTCATTTTGATGTTATGTCGATATCTCGACATTATTTCAATGTCAGTTTGTTGTGAGTTCGACGTAATTATCTACGTCAGTTTTACCATCATTTAGATGTCACTATGATGTTAGTCTGATGTTTTCGACGTCATTCGTATGTCAGTTTGACGTCATTCTGATGTCAGATGCTATTTTGATTTCGACTCCGATTTTCGATTTCAACATCAATTTCTATATTAGTTGGAAGGATACCCTTGGGTTTGATTTAAAATTTAATATCGATTGAGAGTTCGAGTTCGAGTTAGAGTTTTCATATCGATTCAAATTTCGAGATTAAGTTAGATTCAATTTCCGGTATTAGTTGAACTGGAACTTTCGACTCTGAATTCGAGTTTGATGTTAATTCAGATTCCGAATAATTTTTCAATTTCGAATTTGAGTTCTCATATCGATTCAGATTTCAAGATTACGTTCGATTTTGAGTTTTATTTCCGTTTATGACATTTATTTCGATGTTAGTTGGAAGGGTACCTTCGAGTTTAATTTAAAATTTAATATCGATTTAGAGTTCGAGTTCGATTTCGAGATTTTTCATAGATTCAGATTACAAAATTTAGTTTGATTTCGATTTTGACTTCGATATATATTTCGATATCAGTTGAAAGTGAACCTTTGGCTTAAGACCGAAGTCTCAAAGTTTATAGATTTTGAATTTGAAATTGAAAAATTCTACCAATTTTTCGTATAAAAGTTCAAATTAGCCATTTTTCCGAGTCGAACAGAATATTATTTTAAATTTTGTAAATCAAACTGTACTTAACATCGAAAATACTAAAAGAAAAGAAGAAAAATATTGAAAAAAAAAAAATTTTACAATTCGGATTTTCGCATTTCAGACTCAAATTTTCAATAATTTTCTTCATATCAAGATTAAAATTTCAATAATCAATAAATTAATGAATGAAATAAATTTTAATTACAATTCTATCATTTTTCACGTTCGAATTTGGTATCGAATTTCACTTCGAACGTAAAACTTCGGAAGCCGAAAAATTTTCAAATTGCGATGTCAATATTTTCAAATGTGTAATTCCTCAAAACTCGAAAATTCACGGATCCAAAATTTCAATCAGAAAGTTCAATTCGAGTATTTCTGAGCATTTTTGTACATTTTTACGAATTCCGAAAGATTTTTCAAATATTCCGTTTTATTGTCCATGAAATTCATTCGAATGTGATATTTGAAAATCTGAAAATTTTCAATTCAAATCGATTCAATTTTCGAAATGCCAAGATCTAGAAATTCCCAAATTTTCAAATAAATTCGAATAATCTGAATAATTTTCTTAATTCGTCAACTTTTAAAACAAATTGAAATTTTGCAATCAATAAATCAATTATCACCGTTTAAATATAAAATTACGATTATACCTTTTCTCCTCGGATGAAAAATTGAAACATTTCTCACGTAAAATTTGTTGTTTGGATAAAAATACTGAACCGAATTCATTTCGAAGAATGAAATTCCAACACTCGATTGAAGCATTTTATACAACAAGAAACTACCACAATAATAAATATTACAGCTATAAATAATTACCGTGATTTCGATAAAGGTCCTAAACACTGAAAAAACCATTTTTTCCATCACATGCAAGTCTTGATAAATTTGCTTTTCATCAACAATGTCTCAACTTTTTTCCAAATGTTTAAAAAACGACCGATAAAGAGCTTATTTATCTTAAAAGTAAATTTGCGCGTCTTTAGAACCTAGACAATAATTTTTTTGGTGTCCAATAATGACCTAATAAGTGCCATTTTTTATCATATTTTTAAAATTCAATAGATCGGTTAATTTCTAAAAATATCAATCTATTTACGAAACGACGGAATAAAAAACATTTCCACGCATTTATCAAACAAATCATTAAATACGCGATCGAAAAATTAAAATGAACATTACAGGAACTCGTTTCACTGCTATTTAATGTTTAATAATAAAAAAACTATTGCGGACATGATTTTTTTCTCATACTTCCAGACGTGGGATAAGAAAAGAAACAAAGCATCATTTTTTTGAAATTACAAAATGCTGTTAATTATTAATTTCTTATGCGAGAAGATGTTCAATTTTTACTAACTGAAGTTTTACGAACAATAGAAATATTTATCTAATCAATGTAACCAAAACAGAAAATTTTGAAATCGTGTTTCAATTAATTCGGATTTTTGGAAATTTTACATAATTTTGAAATTGTTTTTTGGCAATTTTGAGAACTTTTTTAAAATGATTGTAAATTATTTTTAGGGATCGATTTTTTTTCGATTATTTTAGAGCGTTTTAAATATTTTTGTATGATTTTGTGGGATGTGAACATTTTTGAGAATTTTTTGACAATTTTGTAAATTTTCGTGGAATTCAGAGAAAATTTCTAAAATTTATTGCAATTTCGAAAAAAATTTTTGTTGGAACACCCGAGTTTTTAAAAATTTTCGCAATTTTCATAATTTTCGAAAAATTATAGAATTTTCAGTTTTCTGCAAATAGTTCGAAAAAAATGATAATTTTGCAAGTTTTAAAGATTTTTGAAAATTTTTGCAGTTTCTCCGGAAATAGTCGAATTTCCCAGAATTTTAAAATAAAGAATAGTCAAAATATTAACATTTAAAAGAATTTTCCAACAATTTTCAAAGTTATCATGAAATTCAGAGAAAATTTCGAAAACTCACGAAATTTCGAAAAGATTAAAGAAAAAAATAACGAGTTTTCAACATTTTTCGTAATTTTCGAAAATGTTGCGCAATTTTTAAGATTTTCGAAATTATTTTATACATATTTTACGAATTTTTTGAAAACTCATCTAATTATCAGTTTTCTAAATAATTTTGCAAGTTTTAAAGAATTTTGAGAAATTTTGTAACATATTCGAAAATCACATAATTTTTCAGAATTTTAAAAATAAAAATTCTCAAAATTTTAACATTCTACAAAATGTTCTAAATTTTCATAAAATTCAGAAAATTACAAAACTTACTGATATTTCGGAAAATTTTTTCTTTGAAAACACACGAGTTTTCTGAATTTTTCGCAATTTTCGATAATTCGTATCCATTTTTCTGGTTTTTCAAAATTATTCTGCACATATTTTACGAATTTTTCGGAAATGTATACGGCTTTCAGTTTTCTGAAAAAATTTCGAAAGAAATTAATAATTTTCCAAGTTCCAAAAATTTTAAAAAATTATTCAGTATCTCTGAATAATTTTTCTCTCTCGAATTTCTCAGAATTTTGAAATCAAAAATCGGCAAAATTAATAATATTATTTCAAAGAATTTCCGATAATTTTCTAAATTTTCATGAAATACAAAAAAAATTTCAAAAACTTACTCAAAATTCGGAATTTTTTTCAAACACTAGAGTTTTTGAATTTTTCCGCAATTTTCATGACTTTCAAAATTATCCTATAAATATGTTACGAATTTTCCAAAAATTTATATTATTTTCAGTTTTCTGAAGAAAGGTCGAAAAAAATTTTTTAATTTTACGAGTTTCAATATATTTCGAAAATTTTTTCAGTACCTCCAAAAATCGTCCAATTTTTCAAAAATTTCGGGAGCATTGATTAATAAATCCACAAATTTGTCAGAATCCAGTAAATTCGAAAATTTCAACAATTATCAATTATTTATACAACCTCACTTAAATGTTATTAAAAATGATTTTAAATCATCTCAAAACTGATAAAATACTGGAAAATCTTGGAAAATTCGTCAAGTTCGTCAGTTCTGCAATTTTCCGATTAAAAATGCGCGTTTTCTCACACGCGCAGAAAAATCTCCGACTCGCTAAATGAATTTTAATAACGCGCGTGGCGAATTTCCGATCAACATTCGTCGCACGTTTATATTCACGTGGAACTGGCAATAGACGAGACGAGGCTAATTAAGCGCATTCGAAATTGGCGCGTTTTCTCGGTTATAGTTTTAAAACACTAATTTCTCGGCGTTTTCGTGGGCAATTAAACAATTGATTAATGACGTGTGCTCGGCGATCTATTTACGATAAGGACGAATGAATTGGCTTTTAATTACTTATGTTTTGATTTTTGTGAATTCTCTCGAAAATTACGAGATTCCGGATTTTTGAGAGTATTTTTGTTGAATTTTTAGTATTTTGAGGAATGTCGTGGAATTTTAAGAATTTTTGGGGAATTTCTCAGAAGAATCACCAAATTTCCGAAATTATTCGAAAAATTAAAAATACTAAGAAATTATACAAACTTTTTCCATTTTTAAAATATTTAAAAATGACGAATTTATTTCAATTTCAGTTTGGATTTTTATACACTTAATCATGTGAAATGTTTCTAAAATTTTGAAAATTTCGAGAATTCGGTTATTTTGAAATTGCAGACGATTTTGAGAATTTTGAAGATTCAAAAATTTTTCATAAATTCCGATAATGTTCAAAATTCTGATAATTTTGAAAATTTCACAAATTTTTAAAATTCCGAAAAGTTTGGGAAACACCCAAATTTTTAACATTTTAACATTTTTCACAATTTTTAGAATTTTCGAAATATCGAGCATTTTAGGAATAAAAAATATGATTTTTGAAAATTTTGAGAATTTTGAAAATTATGAGAATTTCGAGCATTTGAAAGATTCTGAAAGTTTTGGAAATTTCTAAGAGTTTTAGAATCCCGAAAATTTTCACAATTTTGAGAATTTTCAAAATATGAGAATTTGGATGGTTTTTCATAATTCTGAAAATTTTTAGGATTTTCACCAATTCAAGATTTTTAACGACTTTGAGAATTGTCAAAATATGAAGCATTTAGAAAATAATGAAAATTTTGATGATTTTGGAAATTTTTGAGAATTTCAAGTATTATAAGTATTGCGAACATTTTGAAAAATTCAAAGATTTTAATACATCTGAAAATTTCACAAGTTTTGGAAATTTCTACAATTTTTAGAATCTCATAAATTCCGACAATATTTCAAAGTTACGAAATAATGAGAAATTCAAAAATTACGATAATTTTCGAGAATTTGGAAATGTTGAAAATTCCGAAATGGTATATAATTTATGAAATTTGGAACATTTCAAGATTTTAAAGAAATTTAAGAATTTTTGAAACATTGACCATTCCGGAAATTGTAAATATTTAGATGATTTTTAAAAATATTGATGATTTAAAAATCACAAAAATTGAGAAATTTAAAATATTTCGAAAATATTGCATGAAAATTTTTAAAATCCCGAAAACTCGAAAATTCCGAGAATTTTCGAAATAATGACAATTTTGAAAATTTCGTTCATTTTTAAGAATATTAAAAACGTTAATTCTGAGAATTTCGAAAATTACTAGAATTTCGAACATTTTAATATTATCGAAAATTTCAGAAATTTTGAGTCTTGCAAATTTCAAAAATTTTTCATATTCGAAAAATGCTGATTATTCCACAAAATTATGAATGCTTGATTATCCCGAAACATGTAAATGCGTCAAAATCAAGAAATTCCAAAAATTTGAGCATTTTTAAGAATGTAATTAATTTCAAAAATTTTACCAAGTTTGAATATTTTCTCATAATTTTGAAAAATTTTATAATACAAAAAATTTCGAACATCTGAAGCCCCAAAATACACCACCATCCTACTACAAAATTCCGAAACCAAAAATAAGGAAAATCCAAAAATCTCACCTAAACTCGCGGGTAAATGTGTTTTGAAGTCCAGGAGTGGGCTGGGGGGTGGATGTGTCGACGACGAAAAACCCGAAGATGCAGGCCCATACCGCCAGAGCAAATCCGAAGGGTTGAAAAACAGGGATATTCGCGGGGGAAGACGGGAATCCATTCCCGTCATTCCACCAGCGGTGGAAACCGGCGGCAACTGTGGCAACTGAATGTTTGGCAGTAATTTCATAACACCTCGTTTACCGAAGCGCCGAAAATTTCACCTGGAACACAAAAAATGAACAGAAATTAAAATTATGTAAAGTATTCAATATTAAGAGCACATCACAGATTTTTATATTCCGGTAAAAAAGTTGAGTAAAAACAACTGCAGTTTGGTCAAAAGTACTAAATAAGTTGAGTACAATCGGGAAAAACTAAATTTATAGTCGATTTCACCATATTAATGTAGTAACCTGATTGTAGTCGAAAATACTACATAAAATATTCGAGTTAACATGAAAAGTTTTGTTGTTTTCACCGAATTTTATAATATACTGTATACTTGGTTTGTCGGTAAATTGTCGTACTTTTTACTAAATTTTGTTTTTACTCAAATTTTGTCAAAAGTACTAAATAAGTTGAGTACAATCGGGAAAAACTGAATGTGTAGTCGATTTTACCAAATTAATGGAGTAACCTGATTGTAGTCGAAAATACTACATAAAATATTTGAAATTACATCAAAAGTGTTGTTGCTTTTACCGAATTTAATGAAATACTGTATATTTGGTTGGTAGGTGAATTTCTGTAGTACTTTTTACTAAATTTTCTTTTTACGTAACTTTTTTCTAATGTGTTGTTATTTCGGTAAAAAATTTGAGTAAAAACAACTAAAATATAGTCAAAAGTACTAAATAAGTTGAGTACAATCGGGACAAACTGAATGTGTAGTCGATTTTACCAAATTAATGTAGTAACCTGATTGTAGTAGAAACTACTACATAAAATATTTGAAATGACATCAAAAGTGTTGTTGTTTTTACCAAATTTTATAAAATACTGTATACTTGGTTTGTCGGTGAATTGTAGTACTTTTTACTAAATTTTGTTTTAACTTACATTTTTTCCTAAAGTCTTGCTTCCTAAAGTCTTGCTATTCCGGTAAAAAAAGTTAAGTAAAAACAACTACAGTTTGGTCAAAAGTACTAAATAAGTTGAGTACAATCGGGAAAAACTGAAGGTGTAGTTGATTTTACCAAATTAATGTAGTAACCTGATTGTAGTCGAAACTACTACATGAAATATTTAAAATGACATCAAAAGTGTTGTTTTTACCGAATTTCACAAAATACTGTATATTTGGTTGGTAAATAAATTTCTGTAGTACTTTTTACTAAATTTTGTTTTTACCTAACTTTTTTCTAACGTGTTGTTATTTCGGTAAAAAAGTTGTGTGAAAACAACTAAAATATAGTCAAAAGTACTTAGCAAGTTTAGTACAGTCCCAACTGACTGAATGTGTAGTCGATTTTACCAAATTAATGTAGTAACCTGATTGTAGTAGGAACTACTACATAAAATATTCGAAATAACATCAAAAGTGTTGTTGTTTTTACCGAATTCAATAAAATACTGTATATTTGGTTGGTCCGTGAATTTATGTAGTACTTTTCACTAAATTTCATTTTTACGTAACTTTTTTCTTACAATCAGTGCGTTATTAACCCGAGGAAAATACGAGAGGCTGAAAAAGGCGGAGAGCGGACAATTTAAGGGGTTTTACTGTAACGTGCTTATTTCTTGAGGCAAATACGACGGAAGTGTAGCGGCATCCATTGAATCGCGTTATGTAAATCTTGCTTCCAAAGCGGATACACTCTTCCTGCCTCCTCGTCAATTTTTATGCCGTTACATTCAATGTTAATACGGAGGCCGGAGGAGACGCGCGGCTTATTGACTTTCCTTCGACCACCTCCTTTTCGGTCTTGGATTACATTATCAAAATCGAGGGTTTTCCGGTCGAGCGGTGGTCAAGTCCAACTTTTTACACTTTTTCACGTATTTTTAGAATAGTTAGCTATTAATGTTGATAATTATAATTTTTTAGAATATGAAAAAAATTAGACAAAATCGACGTAAAATTTTCTCCTCACCTCAGCCAACTACCAGTGCGCAATGGTCATGAAAAATAATTCCGAGTAAAATTGAATTTTGAATAAAATAAAGACGATCATTCTAAATGACATAAATTTTTGAAAAATCATCGAGAATTCAAGTCATGAATGAATAATAACTTGTATTTACCGAGTGATGAATTTTATCATTACAATTCGTTGAAATTGATAAGAGAAATCTTATCCATGGTGATTCATCAGTCAATTTATAAAAAATACGTAACTGTGTTCGTGGTAACAATTTTTTGATTTTCTTGATGTTACGAAAAAATCCAGTTAAACTTCAACAAAAATTTTACTTGAATTTGGATGAAAAAAAATAAAAAATATTCATAATTATAATTCAACATAATATGAAAAAAATTAGACAAAATCGATGTGAAATTTTCTCCTCATCTCAGCGAACTACCGCTGAGCAATGATAATGAAAAATAATTCCGAGTAAAATTGAATTTTGAATCAAATAAAGACGATCATTTTAAACGAAATAAATGTTTGTAAAATCATTCGAGAATTTAAGTCATGAATGAAAAATAAGTTGTATTTGCAGAGTGATGAATTTTATCATTACAATTCGTTGAAATTGATAAGAAAAATCGTACCCATGATGATTTATCAGTCAATTATAAAAAAAAAAAAATATGTAACTGTGTTCGTGTTCAGAATTTTTCAATTTTTTTGAAGTTACCAAAAAATCCAGTCAAACTTGGACAAAAATTGTTCTAGAATTTGTCGAAAAATAGAGTATTTCAATATTTTTTAAAATGATTCGTCACGATTTACGGTCGTTATCGAGAAAGTGAAAAATATTTATCGCGCTCGGATATCAAGATCTTACACTTAATTAATTCGATACTTCGAATTTTTTCGTTGCGGCAGAAAAACAAATTAAGGAAACCGAGATTGGCTTTATCGCGATGACGGAAGTCGAATAAAAAATCGGAAATTATTGACGCGATCGCGGCCTTCGCCGCGCGCCACGTGAAGTCTTTTTCCGTGTTTTTTTCCTCGTTTCTTATGCTTCCGTCGATGATTTTCCGACGCGTTTGTTGTCTCGATTCAGAGTAACTCTCTTGAGATTATACTTCCGGTATTTTATAAGTATTCTTTTTTTGTTTGGTTTTTATGAGGAAATGGAGGTTAAGAGTGAACATTTTAGGTTAGGATAGACACTTTAGGAATGCTTTTCGCAGTGAGATAAAGAATTTTGACATCATTTTGTGTAATTTGTTTAGTTGTGCAATATTCGAACGTTTTCGATCTTTTTTGGCGACTTGAGAGTGATTTATCTTGTATTTTTTTTTTGTTTTAGGTGATTTGAATTTCAGGTTTTATTTTCCTTGTGCCGTAGTCATTTTTCTCTTTTGAGATCATTATACGCGTGTGGAAAAATGTTAATCATTTTTTTTAGTTGATTGAAAGGTTTTTTTTGTGAGTTGTTGAAGTGAAAGAAAATTTTTCGAAATTCTGAAGTTTTCTCGTAAGTTTTGAAATACTTTTGAAGTTCATATTTCTGTAAAACTTAGCTTAAAGCTTAAAATTTTGGAATTTACAAAATTTCAATAGTTTGTAAAGTTACAAAAAAATTTTCTTGACTTAAAAATTTTTTGTTATCTCAAAAACTCCAAAATACCAAAACTTTCGAAATTTCCGAAACGTTTGAACTTCATAATTCTTCAAAACTCCAGAACTTCCAAAATTTCCAAGGCTTCAAAAGTTCTGAAACTTCAAAATTCCGAATATTCAAAATTTATCGGAATTCGACAAAACTTCAGAATCGAAAAATTTGTTACATGTGAGAATTATTAGGCTCAAACACTTTCGAAATTTACGAAAATGACCAACCAAAACCTCAAAATTATGTCGAAAACTCAAAAATTATAAAATATTCCGATCTTTTAGAACTTCCAAAATTTCTGAATTTCTCAAAATTCAAGAAATTTCAATATTTCTACAGTTTTTTGGGTTCTAGAACTTTTAAATTTATCCAAATTCGTTGAAACTAAATAAATCCAAATTTTTGAAAAAATTGCAACTTCTAGGCTAAAAAATTTCGAAATTTTCGAAAATGAACAACTTAAAAACTTTGTAATTCTAAAAAATTTCAGAATTCTTCAAATTCTTAAAAACTCCAAAATACCAAAACTTCCGAAACTTCCGAAACTTATGAATTGTTCAAAATTAGAAAAATTTCAACATTTCTAAGATTTTGTGAGTTCTAAAACTACGAAGTACATAAAAATTCGCCAAAATTCTGCATAAATCTCAACTTCTGGGATTGAAAACTTTCGAAAATTCCGAAAATTGATAAATTTTCCACTCCAAAATTCTTCAAAAGTTCAAAATTCATAAAGATCTTGAAATTTTCAAAATTTCCGAAACTTCCAAAACTTCTTAATTTTTCAAAATTCAACAACTTCCAACAATACTAAGGTTTTTTGTGTTCTAAAACTTCAAAATTCGCTCGAATTCATTAGAGCTTAGAAACCCCAAAAATTTTTGAAAAAATATGAACTTCTGCGTCTGAAAATTTTCAAAAAATCCAAAAATTAAGAACTTTTCAACCCCAAAATTCTTCAAAATTCTCAAAAATCCCTAAATCCAAAATCTTCAAAATTTCCGAAACTTCTCAATTTTTCAAAATTCGATAACTTTCAAAAATTCTAAGTTCTAAAACTTCAAAATTCACCCAAATTCATCAGAGCTTAAAAATCCCAAAATTTTGAAAAAATCCGAACTTCTGTGTTTAAAAACTTTCTAAATTTCCGTAATTCAATCAAATTTAAAAATTGTTCGAAATTCTCAATAACCCCAAAATAACAGTTTTCAAACTTCCTAAACTTTTTACTTCAGCGAACTTTAAATTTAGTAAAACATTAAAACTCAATAGTATAAATTTAAAAACTAATTCAAATACTCGAAATTCGACCATTTAAAATTAAGAAGGTTGCGAAAAAAGTGCGATTTCCGTTTTTAATGCAACTTTTCACTTTTTCAAAGTTCTGAAAACAAGAGAACCACTGTCGTGGGGAATTCTGGAAGAAAGGCGACTCTGAGACAACGAAGAGAGAAAAGATGGATACGAGGTCACCCCCCCCCCCCCACCCACCATCAGCCCCTTTCTTCAACCGGAACTTCCGGTTGACCGGTTGCCTCGCGTGCGCACCTCCTTTGGAGAAACAAAGCGCGTCGGAATTTCCTTCTTCGTGTGCCGGACATGCAATGGCTATTTTATTTTGGGATTTCGACTAAATTAGTTTTCCATCAAATTTCGACTGAATGAGTGTTTTTGATTTCTACTGATATCTACTTAATTTGGACTACAAGTTTTTATATTCAATTTCGACGAAGTTAGTTTTCTACTAAATTTCGACCGAATTAGTTTTACATTTGCACTAAATTTGTTTTCTATTGAATTTTAAC
>JAPYZK010008255.1:0-11980 GCA_030522785.1 Platygaster equestris | reverse complement strand
TATATATATATATTGATAAACATATTTTACTAAATTCATAATTGAAAGAAAATCGTTATATTTATTGAAATTTTATAGATAATGGAGACCATATTTCGGAAAATTTCACATGAGATTCATTGAAATTCACGAAAATAATTCGAAATAATAGAAATTCGGAATTGAGAAATTCATGGTCAATTTTACGAATGTTTCTAAAAATTTCTCAAATGTATGACTTAATTGTTCAAAAACATAAAAATTGATAGAAAAGTCGCAATAATTTTCAAAATGTCTCCAAATTATCTAATTTATAACTTGTTAAAAAACACAGAAATTGACGGAAAAATCGAGAGAATTTTCCGAAATCTTCAAAAAACAACAAAAACAACATTTTTCCACAAATTTCTATTGTACAGTTTTCGAAAATCTTAAAAAAATTAAAATTCGGACAAAATTATTTAAAATATTCGTATGTTTATATTCATAACATTGAAAAGTTTGTTAATAATCTCAAATAATTTCTCAAACATTTCTCAAGACAAAGATACCAATTATTTTCAAAAATAGATCGAAATTTAAAATATCAATGTCAATTTCTAAAATATTATAGTTTTCCAATAAATGACAAAACTTTTTTAAAACACTCAAAAAATTTCGTAAAATTAAACAAAATCCGATATAATCTATATCATATTCAGCGGAATAATTATTAATGAACGTCAAACGTTATAACCAACTTCCAATAAATAATATTCGTTACCTGAGATTTATGTTTCACATACTTAAATACATATATTCTTTTTTGTTGCGAATGATAAATTATGTCACGTATTATTCATTCCTTCTGTATGCTTTGAAATAATTAATGGGACAAGAAATTCTTCGAACAAGGTAACACTTCTATGATATTCTGTCAAAACATTCTCGTAACAAATGAGTATTAATAACAAAAAAAAATTGAACAAATGAATTGATGAATATAATAATGAACAAATTGAACTCTATTTAAAAAATACGTAATGGAAAAATAATAGACACTGAGAAACTTTCTAACATAAATCGAAAAAAAATTAAATTTTTCGATGAACATTATATTCTGTAGGAAAATAAAAAGAAAATTGACGTGTTTTCAGAAATTATCGAGTTTTTCACTTATTATTTACGAATGTGAAGATATGTTCTCATCGATAAATTTTTTATTTCATTTATAAATTTTTTTTTCAATACTTTCGGAAATTATGCAAGGATTGCCGAATTCGAATTTTTTGAATGTTTTTTTACGAAAGTTTTGACAGTTTTTGAATTTTTTTTGGGTACCTTTTGAAATATTGGATCATTTTCTCCATTATACTACAAATTTATGAGTTTTGAAAAGTTTTTTTTGTAAATTTGATTGATTTGAGTAATTTTGTGCATTTTTTTCTCAGTTTCAACATTTTCGAAAATTTTTTTATTTAATGCGTATTCTCGAATAATTTCGGAAATTTGAAGACATTGTGAGATTTTAATTTTGTACATTTTCTGTTACTGAATTTTTGACGGTTTTTGGGGTTTCCTTGGATATCTTTCTGAAAAACTGATAAATTTTTTTCATTTTACCACAATTTATATGTTTCAAGAAGTTTTTTTGTAAATTTGATTGATTTAAGAAACTTTTAAAAATTTCCCTCCGTCTCAAGATTTTCAAAAATTCTCATAAAATTTGAAAGATGTTTAAAAAAATTTTTACAAATCTAATTGCACAGAAATAATCTGCAATTTCCACAACTTTATTCATTCATTTATTCTTTATTTATTATTATTTATTATTTATTACATTTATTTATTATCCAAAACAATTATCAATTATTTTTCCAAATTATAATTTATTATTATTGATTATTTATTATTATTTATTATTCATTATATTTATTTATTATCCAAAACAATTACCAAAAATTCACGAGAATTCATGGTAATTTTTAAATTTTTCGATGACTGTTAAAAAATTTGCCAAATATATTTCGGAATTGGAATTTACTATTCATCTTCATAATTGGTCCGAAATTTTTGATAATCACTGAAATTTTCTTAAAGTACATACTTGATTTGCTACCAGAGAAAATATTTCGTTCTTCAGGAAACTTTCGAAACTCAACGAATACTAAATAACGAAATACTCACGATAATAACCTACTTTATTCTTCAGACTATCAATACTCAAAGTCGTATCTCACGATAATAAAATCGAACAAGGCCAAAATATTGGTCGTGATAAAAATTTCAATGCAACGCTTTCATTTCTTCAGGACCATATTATTATTCTAAAGGATACATTTTTTACCAACAAAAAGTGACATTGAATTATTTTTCATTCATCCCGAAACTCGATATTTTACCGATTTTCCGATTTCTCGAACGATTTGAAGATCAATTTTTTTGGAATTTGAAAAAATGTTATATTATTTTTTTTGGAATTTGAAAATTTTGAATTTTTTTTTTTTTTTTTTTTTTTTTTTTTTTTTTTTTTTTTGAACACTGTTGAACATTTCCGAAAAAAATCGAAAATACGAAAACATGAAAATGAACCAAAAAAAATTCATAATTAATTACGAAAAAAAATTAATGAATAAACAAATAACGAAGAATTACAAAATACGCAAAAACTTTAAGAAAATACGACAAATTAAGAAAAAAATGGATACAAAGAATTGGAAAGTACAAAAAAATTACGAAAAATTTTCTATATATTACGAAAAAAAAAAAATAAAATCATGAATCGCAAAATAACAAAAAATGATCAGTAATTACGGAAAACATTCGAAAAATTACGATTCATTCTGAAAAATTTAAGGTAATTACGGGAAAGAAATAGAAAATTTATAATTATTCACAAAAAAAGAAGGAAGAGAGATTTTAATATATGAGAAAATTACAATTAGTTTACGAAAAATTAGTTTACGATCAGCAACGAAAAAAAAAAAAAAACAAAAAAAAAAAAATACAAAAAAAAAAAAAAAAAAAAAAAAAACAAAGATAACAAAATACGATAAAATGACGATTAATCAAAAACAATACACAATAAATTACGAAAAAAATATGAACAATGTACAAATTATTACGAAAGAATAAACAATAAAAAAATTACAAAATACGAGAAAATTACGATTAATGATGAAAAATAAACGATCAAATACCAAAAAAAAGTACGAAAAAATTACAATTGATAAGAAAAAAAAATACGAAAAATTACAAAAATTGTGATAATTTTTCGAAACTCCGAATCCTCCCAAAAATGAGTAGGAAAAAATTACAATTAAAAAAAAAAATTACAAAAATTACAATCATTTCCCAAAACTCCGAATCCTCCCAAAAAAAGGACGAAAAAATTAAAATAATTGATGACAAAAAAAAAAAATACGAAAAATTACAAAAATTGAAAGAATCTCCCAAAATTACGGAAACTCCTAAAAAAAGTACGGAAAAATTACAATTGATAACAAATAAAAAGACGAAGAATTATAAAAATTACAATCATTTCCCGGAACTCCGAATCCTCAAAAAAAAGTGCGACGCAATTAAAATAATTCATAACAAAAAAATACGGAAAATCACAAAAATTGAGATAATCTTTCAGAACTCCGAATCGCTAAAAAAAAAAAAAAAATTTTTAAATTACAATTGATAACAAAAAAATGCTAAAAATGACAAAAATTACGATAATTTCCCCAAACTCCGAATCCCCCCAAAAAAAGTACGAAAAAATTACGATTGATAACAAAAAAAATACGAAATATTACGATAATCTTCCAAACCTCCGAATCCTCCCAAAAAAAAGTACGAAAAAATAACAATTGATAACAAAACAAGAAATACGAAAAATTACAAAAATTGCTATTATCTCCATAAAAGATCATGATTAAATTGAATTAAATTTTGAAAACATAATTTATCCTGATCGAGATCCTGATCAAATTCCATTTCCCTCGTCATGATTCAATTATAAACACCATTACTCCATCTTCATCGCTACAATCTAATGTTCTAAATACGTTTACAATTCATACGCACGAAACTACGGAACTATCGCTGCAGCTTCATGATTTTCTCGATCGTAACACAATAACTACAGAATACTCGACTCCGAGGACGTTTGAATGAATCGGGAAAATGAACGAATTTTCGGGAACTTTCGTTGAAAAACCGGTCTTGGGATCACTGAAACTTTCTCGCGTCATCTTCAGTCACACGAGCGACTGTTGATTACCCAACTCGGATTGATGATTTCGTGACGTCACTGACGCATGTGCAGCGCCAGTTTAGATCGACAGGCGTGATTCTTCGTCGATAGATAAACTTCCGAGCTATCATTCATAAGATCAGCTCAAAATTTAGATTCATGAATGATTTCGTGAAAAACAATCTTATTTTTGAAATCATTTGATGATCTTGATCAAAAATTTACATCAAGCATTTTTAAAGGCCGGAGGGGTGAGGGGAGAGGGTAGTTTTTTATTTTCCGAAGGCTTCTTTTATATTCTGAGGAAAATGAAAGGAAAATGAAAGGAAATTGGTGCAGATGGAATTATTGATGAAATAAAGAGAAGACGAAGAATTACAAAATACGAAAGAATGACAATTGATTACGAAAAAAATTAGAAATTAAAAAAAACAGACAAACAAAGAATTACAAAAGACGAAAAAAAACGATTAATTGTGAAAAAAATTAGGAAAATTGCGAAATACGTAAGATTAAATGCAAAAAATGTGTGAAATATATTAATACGAAAAAATTAAAAATGAAAATAATAAAATAGAAAGAATTATTACAAAATACGGAAATACTATAATTGATCACTAAAAATTCACGATGAATTACGAGAAAAAAACACGAAAAATTGACAATCAATCACAAAAAAACGAGAAAACTCAGATAATTACAAAAAAAAAGACAATTATTACGAAAATTAAACGATTAATATTACGAAAAAAAAAAACATTTCATACAAAAATTAGGATTGATTAGAAAAAATTCATGATGATTTGCGAAATAAACACGAAATATATTAACAATCAATTACAAAAAAGAACAGATAATATAATTTCAAAATACGACAAAATTACCACTAAGTACCAAAAATATACGAATGTGAAAAATTATGATAAATTACAAAAAATGCACAATTAAATACAAAAAAATGACGACAAATTACGAAAAAATACGATTAATACGGG
This sequence comes from Platygaster equestris, assembly GCA_030522785.1. Lineage (NCBI taxonomy): Eukaryota > Metazoa > Arthropoda > Insecta > Hymenoptera > Platygastridae > Platygaster > Platygaster equestris. The sequence goes on along the minus strand of JAPYZK010008255.1, from coordinate 6,784 downwards.
AAAAATATAACACGAAGAATCAGGAAATAATGGAAAAATTGCGATTGATCACCAAAAATGGACGATAAATTATGAAAAAAAAAAATGAAAATAAAAAAGGACGACCAATTACCGAAAAAGTAAAACAGATGATTATAAAATATGTGAAATGATGATTATTACGAAAAATATACGATGGATTACAAAAAACATTCACGATTATATTCATAAAGAAAGTACATAGGACGAAAAATTAAAAAAGAAAAAAAGAAAATTGCAATCATTCATGAAAAATTGACGTTTTATACAAATTTACGATTAATACATAATTTGAGAAAAAAAAATAGAGAACGATCAATCACGAAAAAAATTCAAAAAAATGAGTAAAAATGGAAATACTAGACGTTTCTTTCCAAGTTGTCGAAAGATTTTTTTTCGTATAGTTTTCGTACGTAATCGTAATTTTTCCGTATTATGTAATAATTCTATATGCTCAATTTTTGTTAAAATAAAAGTCTACATCCAATTAACTTGACTTAACTCAAACTTGAGTCAATTCAAATCTAAAATAGTTATATTATCTACAGTTCAACAAAATGAATATGATTAAAATGATTAAGTATGATTAAAAAGATCAAGTACAATTAAAATAATAAAGTATGATCAAAATGATCGAGTATGATTAAAAAGCCTCCCCAAATCGTACTAATTTCCACTAAAACAATTTTTTCACATTTCTCATCACAAAAACCAAGAAAAAAAAAATCGATAAATCGATCATCGATAAGCCTGACCTACTTAAACTGCGAAAGATGCAGGTAAAAAAAAATGCAAGTGGCATGTAATAATGTTTATCTGGCCATTCACGTTCTTAGAACGTGAGCGCGAGTTATTCATCATTTCTAATAGAGACGGGAAACTACGCAACTGTCCTTTTCTCGCTCACACGAGCAGTCATTTGGCGAGAGAGACAGACCACCACTGATTTCCAAACCCGAGCATAATAAAGTGAAAACAGGAAAAGTTTTAATTCAATCGCTCAAATTTTCCTGTTTTTCCATCACCAAAAAAATGTCTCATAGTGGACAGAAAAATTTGTTCAACACGTTCATATTTTTACGAACTCGTGCAATAAACGCGAAATCCGCGAAAGATAAATTTCTCGGTACAGAAATTGTATATTCAACTCGTCGTGACAGACATGAAGTTTAATACTCGCGTTGGAACATCCGGAAACGAGTCTTTAGATTAATCATAATCTTATTTGTGATGCGTTGCTCAAGTCGCGCGATTACTTTGATCGCGTAATGCGCCAATTACTTCTACTTTTAGCGAATGCTGGAAAAAAGGTTCCGCCGTTTTGAAACACAAATACGTAATTCAATACGATTTCAACCTCAGCGATTTTTTTCATTGGCTGAAGCGTAATAATTTTTAATTCGTTGTTATTCTCAGGTTCAATTAAACATTATGTTAGTCATGTTAAATTAAAAGTTAACGCTTTAGAAACTTGTATTTTGTGTGTGAAATCGAGTTGAAGTTGATTTTTTACAGTGAATGATGATCAATTCTTTTTTTAGATGATGTTATTAATTTTGATGTTAGGATGGGAAACTACGCAATTGTCCTTTTCTCACTCACATGAGCAGTCGTTAATGAGAGTGAGAGAGGAATAGTATTATCGTTTGAAAGTTCGGTAGATTATTGTAAAATCGTGAAAATAAGAGCCAAATGTGGGTAGAAGCTTTGTATGCATATTTACGTACATTTTATGTAAACTGAATGCAAAAAGTTTACATGGATTACAGATTTATAAACAGGGGGGTGATTATTATTAATGTTGATTTTTTTTTATAGTCAATTGATGCAACCCCCCCCCCTACCCCCTTTACTCCTTGAAGTCTCCAAATGTTAAAAAAGTACGAATTCCAAAATTTGAGCCACACTGATGGATATTAAATCGTTCTGCAAGAGAGATGAAGTTTGGCAAAATCGAAATTTTTACGAAAAAATGTGTTTTTGTATAAAAAATCACAACTTTTTTCCAATTTGACAGATTCTCGATTTTTTGATGTCGTTTTACGCGGGAAGGTTGCCAGAAATATGGGAAAAATTTTCAAGTTTTTACGTTTAGTATGGCAAGTTTGATAGACGACTAAAGATGAGTATTATTTTTAGACTTGAGTGAAAGTACGTAGCTATTTTAGACTGTCAAATTTTGCAAACAAAATCAGTGGTTTTTTATTTTGATACATAACTTCGAAATATTTTTCGAAAATTATACCCTCAGATCGTTGTATAGAAAAAAAATTAATATTTCAAAATGTTTAACTGTTTTTACGTAGCACTCGATCGTAGTACTTTTTACGAGCGTAAGAAATTTTAAAAGTTCTGGAATTTCGAAATTGTCAAGAATTATAAAATTTTAGAAATTTTGGTAGTTCCGGAAGCTTTTATATCTCGAAATTTTTTCAGTTTTATAGAATCTGCACAAATTTTGAAGTTTTAAAGAATTGAAATTTACATATTTTGGAACTTTTGGAGCTTAAGAAATTTCGAAAATTCTAGAATTTAGAATAATTATGAAATTAAGCAAATTTTGGAAGTTTCGGAAGTTTTAGAATCTTAAAATTTTAGTAGTTCGAATCTTCAATCATACAAAAATCTAAAATTTTGTGTAGTTCTGAAAATTCAAGAAAAAATCTTGAAGTTTGAAGTTTCAAAGCGTTTTAATTTTTAAGTTTTGACACTTTTGGAGCGTAAGAAATTTCAGAAGTTTTGGGATTTTGGAGTTTAGAATAATTATGAGATTACAAATTTTGAATATTTCGGAAGTTTCGAAATCTCAAAATTGTCGTAGTTTCAATTTTCAATCGTGATTGAATTTTGAAAATTTTTGTAGTTGTGAAGAATTCGCACAAATCTTCAAGTTCTGCAGTTTCGAAGCATTGGAATTTTTGAGTTTCGGAACTTTTAGATCTTGAGAAATTTTGAAAATTCAGGAACTTCAAAATTTAGCAGAATTATAAAGTTCTAAAAATGTTGAAGTTCCGAAAGTTTTGGAATCACGAAATTTTTATAGTTTCAATCTTGAATCGTACGAGAATCTTAAAATTGTTGTAATTTTGTTTTATAAAGTTCGAAAGTTTCAAAGAATTGAAATTTCAAAGTTTTGACACTTCTGTAGTGTAAGAAATTTTAGAAGTTCTGGAATTATGAAATTTAGAAGAATTATGAAATTCAGTAAATTTTTGATGTTTCGTAAGTTTCGGAAACTTGAAATTTTCGTAGTTTCAATCTGAAATATATGTGTAGATCTTAAAATTTTCGTATATACAATAAAAAATATTCGCACAAATAAAATGTATGTAGCTGAAGTTCGAAATGTTGAAGTTTTGAAGTTTCGGAACTTTTGGAGCTTAAGAAATGGAATTTCGAAAATTTGAAGAATTATGAAATTCCGTAAATTTCGGAAGTTTCGGAGATTTTGGAATCTTGAAATTTCTGTAGTTTTACTGTAAAATCGTATATCAATCTCAAAATTTCTGCAGTTCCGAAAAATTCGCATAAATGTCGAAATTTAAAGTTTAAAAGAATGAGAATTTTCAAGTTTAAGAATTTTTTGAGCTTAAGAAATTTTGAAAACTTTATCTCTTTTGCGGTACTAGTTAATGTCCATTAATCTGGCCCAAATTGTGGCTTTCATTCTTTTTCCACATTTTGAAACTTTTCGAGGGATGTGCGTCAAGTGAAATTCATAAATTCTCAAAAAAATTATCTTATCATAAAAATTCTCCAAATACAGACAAGTCTCGAAATAAGTCATTCAAAAATAGTTCACTCACGATTCAAGCCCTTCAAATACAGTACCCTCGCAATTCAAGGCCTTAAAATACAGACAACTGCTAATTAAATAATTTCTAACACAGTACACCTTCTAAAAATATTCTCGAAAAGTGTAAAAAAGGCATTTCCTTCGAATAAATACGATCTTAAATTGATGCAAATTACTATTTATTTTAGATGAACTCGAAATGCCGAAGCACTAAATCCGCACGCACATCAATCATTCTTTTCTAAAATAACCAACCTATATTATTTCAGGGATGCAACTCTCTCGCGATTTCAACGCTCGAGATCGAAGGATTTTCCGCTTAATATGAATAATATCATCATGCATTAAAGTAGAATCGCAATTTATGAGAAGCGGTCGAAAAAACGTCCGCGCGCATGCGCAGTGTCACGCGGCGCTGGCGAAAATAGAGAGGGGGAAAAATTCAAAACCTTATGATGAACACGATTTTCGGAAACGAACACAAAATTCGTTAAAAATGGAACATTTCCATCATATTATTATCACGATCATAAAAATGATAATCAAATGGATCAAAATGAGCGCGATGGTGCAATTTTTTTCAAAAAATGTTTTTTTTTTCCATGTGAGGGAACTATTTCGCGCGCGAAAACATCGAAAATATGAGTTTTTTATCGAATACGTGCATTTGCGGAAATAAAAACGCAATAATCGACTCACCAACGTATTTTGAAATCCCATTCCATACTGCTCGCTGTCGCGCCTTTGCGGTTGCATGTTTCTTCGCAGGCCCGGAAGCGGCTGCACCGAACTCGGGCGCGCCTCGCGAACCACTGAAGAAATAACCTTTCGCGATCTTTTTTTCTCAACGCATCCTAAAGCTTGCGCAATTTCGGCGTCACCGCGCAAACACAGGCACCGCACTTTTTTCCATTTTTCGCGATCGCAAAAACGTCATTCTGTCGGGAAAACGAGTGGTGGTATTGGTTAGATGGGTGTTTTGTGGGTTGGTGGGGGGGGGGAGAGTGGGGTGGGGGGTTGGGGGGGGGGGGGGGGGTTGAGGAATGCGATTTTTGGGGATGGGGAGAATGTCATTTTCAAATATTTGGGGAAAAACACTTTTTTATGTCATAATTTTTATTGGAGTTTGGAAGAAAATTGTATTTGAGAACGGAGTTGAGGAATTAGATGAGAAAATTCGGAGATTTTGAGTTCTTTCATATTTTTCGAGATTTCGATTTTCATCTTGAAAATTTTTCATCTTTTCATTTCGGAAGGTATATTTCGATTTCGATATTTTGATTTCGATGTCAAGATTTTGATTTCGATTTCGAGATTTCAATTTCGATTTTGATTTGAATTTCGACTTCGATTTCAATTTCGAATGTTGTATTTCGATTTCGAGATTTCGATATCAAGATTTTTATTTCGATTTCGAGATTCCGATTTCAATTCCAATATTTTGATTACGATATTTCGAATTCGATTTTGATGTTGAAAGTTCTATTTCGATTTCGATTTTAATACTTCGATTTCGACTTCGATTTCAATTTTAATATTTTGATTACGAGATTTCGAAATTGATTTCGATATTTCGATTTCGAGATCTCTATTTATATTCCGAATACGATGTCAAAATTTCTATTTTGATTTCGAGATTTCGATTTCAATTCAGATATTCCGACTACGAGATTTCAAAACTGATTTTGAGATTTTTATTTCAATTTCGAAAGTTATACTCCGATTTCGATGTTTCGATTTCGATGTCGAAATTTCGATTACAATCTTTTGATTTTCAATTCGATTTTGATATTTCGATTACGAGACTTCAAATTCGATTTCGATTTTAATATTTTGATTTCGATTTCGAGATTTCTGCAATTTCAACTTCGATTTCAATTTTAGTATTTCGATTTCGGGATTTTAATTTCGACTATGGATTCAATTTAGATTTCGAAAGTTCGATTTCGATTCAAATATTTTAATTTCGAGATTCCAAATTCCGTGAAATCCAAAACTGGTAAAATCAAGATAAACAATTGGCTAATTTTGATTGAATAATCGAAAGATTCTATAATCGAACATTCGAAGACTTTCAGTTTACGAAATAAAAAACGAGAGTAAACATCGATAAAAATAATAATACATCTTTTTTTACAACTCTTCAATAAGTTTGAACTAATTAATTCTAAACTAGTGAATTTGGTAGTTTTCGATCGATAATTTTCTGACATTTCGTTTCGAAAATTACAACTCTTTTCAAAATGATAGACATCAAAAAATTTCTTAAAGACGTACTATTTTTTAAATTCCTTATCGAAATAAAAAAAAATATCTTTCCACAAGAATCAATTTTCTGGAGAATTGATCAACGTCACTCGAAATATTGATTTCATTTCATCATTTCGATCATTTGAAATGATAATAATTTATTTTTTCAAGATACGGATAATTTTCTGAATTATTCGAAAATCACGAAACAGAACATTTTTAGCGTAAAAATATTCGGTTAGAGTGAGGGGTTTGAAACCACCTTTAAACTAGCTGTAAAAAATGAACCAATCACTTTACAGCCGTCATCCACCGATCAAATTGAAGGGTTTGCCTTCTAGTTTAAGTTTTTTGAGTCGAGCATGACCAAATTATTTGAATTTTTCAAAAAATCATGCTCGAAAACATTTTTATCTGGCGATTTTTCGCAATGCAAAATAAGCGTATTTACGTGATTTTTCGATGTTTTCGCATGAAAGTCACTACTGCTACTGCGTGAAAATGGTTTTTCAGTTCACTGAAAATAGTTCAACACTCAAAAACGCTGAAATACCCCAAATACTCTAAAAAACCAATATTTGTCGGAAATGTAAAATTGTCACAATAATAGAGGATCCGTCGAATCGTTTGGTTGGTAACCACTGCAATAGTCTGCAATCGATTATTCACAGATAATCGATACCTTTTCCGATATATATTTTTTCTCAAGGGGTGAAATTT
>JAPYZK010008251.1:0-13061 GCA_030522785.1 Platygaster equestris | reverse complement strand
GAAAATTACAAGAATTCTCAATTTTTTTGGAATTTATCGAGTTCGAAATTGTTCGAAAATTCCAAATATTTCGAGTTACTCGAAAAGTTCGAAAAATTTCCTGTTCCCGAAAGATTTGGAAAGTTCAAGATTTCCGAAAAATTAAAAAATTTGAATATGTTCGAAACATTTCTCGTCGCTCGAAAAAAACGTTGCCCCCAACTGGCTAGGGGGGCCCTCCCCAAGTAACATACCCCCATACAAATTCACTCTCGAACCACCATGAATCATCCCCAAAGAGGTTCGATCCTTCAAGGGATCGCCCTTTCAAAAGGAACGTTAGCCCGAGTCCAGGTAGAAAATGTACACACGCGATCGCAGGCGCACCGATAAATGTACGCGTACACGATATATAGCGCAAACGCCACACATTCGTACTTTCGTAGTCTGGCGAGAGAGCGCCCGGAGAGCCGAGAGAAGCGGATATTTCAGAGGAGCGCACTTTCAGCAACTTTCAGTGCGCTGGTGTTGGCTGGTGTCGGGCCAGCTCGAAACAGCTTTGATCCCCGCGTAGTGTCGCGCGATCCTGCCCTCGCAGGACGCTTTATTACCGCGCTATGTGCGAGCTTCCGCGTCCTCGACCCACGGAAATACACCCGAAAACACTTCCCGTTTCGGATCGCCCTTAAAGTGAACCAGTATCAGTGAGGTTTGTGCACGGATTCAACTTTTGCAGGCAGTGCTTCGTGTCGTCGCGGCCCCTCTTTCACAGACACACTCTCTTTCACCCGTACCTACACAATGTAGTTCGAGCACGGAATTACTGAAAACTAGCACATCTCTCGATGAGACGAATTTACTGTTCTTCTGGTCTTGACTCGCGAAGACGAGAAGTCTTTTGGATCACTTCTTGTTTTGCCTAGTTTCTTTGTGGGTTTTGCTGTGGTGGAAATCGAAGCAGGGAAATTTGACACTTTCGATAAGGCTGGTTTATTGTGTACTTAGGTACGGAAATGAGCCTTATGTGAATGGGGCTTGTCGAGGTTTGAATTTTTGGGCTTTAGTTAAGGGTTTGGAGAGTTTTGTTGATTTGGGAGGGTGTATATTTGCGTCTTCATTTTGGAGTCGGTTGGAAGTGAAATGGTTTGATTTTGAGTTGGATGTTTTCTAAGTTTTTTAACTTGTACGAAAATAGAACTGAGGAATTGGACAAAATATCCGAATAATGGGGGGGGGGGGGGGGGGGGGGGGGGGGGGGGGGGGGGGGGGGGGGGGGGGGGGGGGGGGGGTAATTGGACACATTTTTTCGAGATTGATTGGAATTGTTGTATTGTTAGGTAGAATACGAATTATTTCTAGGAGAAGTTTACTCACATTTTTACGTATTTTTCGTAATTTGGGAGGGTATATACTCGTATACTCATTTTAGTCACTTAAAATTGAAGGTGGGTAATTTTGAGTCACTTTAAAGAATTGGGAAGGAATTTTCAAATTTTGACGAGGAAATTTCGGAAATTTATCCATTCGTTCAACTTTTACAAAAAAGCAAGGCAGAAATCGGAAAAAATATCGAAAGACTAGCGATTTTCAGGGGAATCCTGGACAATTGGGCAAATTTTTCTGAAATATTTCAATCATTTGGTGTGATGGTAATTTTGTGTAATACGAGTTCACTCAAATTTTTATGTAGTTGTTAAAAATCATGACATTTTGTGCAGAATCATACAAATTTTTTAGATTCTCGAGAGACCTGTTCAATTTCCTACCAATAATTGTATTATTCCAAATTATTTGTTGAAGAATACTGAGAGGAATATACTGAACATTTCATGTATTTTCAAGGAATATTTCCTTATGAGCACCATTTTAATAAGGCTCGATTTCTTATACATTTAGGTACAACAATAACCCTTATTTAAATGGCGCTTGTTAAAGTTTGAATTTCTGGGCTTTATTAGTTAAGGATTTGGAGAGTTTCGCTTAACTTGAGAGGGTACATAATTTGTGTACTCATTTTTCAGGGAGTTAGAAGTGAAATAAGTTTATTTTTAGTAACTTTGGAGAATTTTATTATGAAGGAATTCTCAAATTTTTATGGGGAAATTCCGGAAATTTTGCAATTTATTCAACTTTTACGAAAAAACAACGAAATCGGAAAAAATATTGAAATATTAACGATTTTAGAGAGAATGCTGAAGAGTTGAACAAAATTTTTCGAGATCAACTGGAATTTTTAAATCATTTGGCAAAATAATAATTTTTTGTAGTGTAAGTTTACTCACATTTTTACGTCGTTTTTGAAAATTATACAATTTTTCAAAGTTGCTTGAAATTTCGAAAAATCCGTTGAATTTACTAAAAATCATTAAAAGTTATTCTGAAATTACAACAATCTTCGTAAAGTTTTTTTTATATTTATCAGATCTTACGATTAGTAACTATTGTATCATTTGTATCAATCAAGATTTACGTAATAACGCTCGCTCGATTTTCAGTTTTATATTATTGTTCCTGAATTATATAACAAGATTTAATGGAATTGCAATCTCGATATCGTTATCTTCGATCTCTTTTTATTAATTCTTATGCAATTCAGTCGTCGATTTGTTCGTTATAATTGCTCAATTAGAAACTTGAGTAAATTACAAAACGCACGGTAATCTTTCAATACAGTGACAGACAATGCAATTATCATGAAAGGAATTGAAGTCATAGAAAGGGCGAATTTTCGAAGTAAAACACGAAATTAAAAAATTGTAAAATCTAAAATTCCAAAAAAAATATATATATATATTATCCCTTCGAACAAATAATGAAACTTTCACAAACTTCTAAATTTTTCAATTCTCAGGCAGACACAAAATTTTCTGTATATTTTCCAATCGAAAATTCAATTTTTCACAATTCGCTGACATGAAAATTCAAGTCACTTCGATTTAAATTCGTCTTAATTTTTTTTTACAAATTAAAATAGCAAAATTTCCAACTTAAAAAAATTCATATAAAATCATGAATATAAAACAGCTGAGTCATCAAACTTTCGAAAATTAAAAAAAAATGGTACCAATTCTCCTTGCCAAATTTTCGTCTTTATTTTTCAAAATTGGTAAAAAAAAATATTCGACTTCCCTATTATCTGTATCAAAATATTAATCGAATGACTTATGAAATTCATTTATTGATTCTCATCGTTCTAATTTTCATTTCCCTCCATTAAAGTTCGATACCTCCCAGAATATCATTACATTTTCGAATAAAATCAGTCGCATGAAACCTTTCCGAAGAATATTAAAATGAATCATGAAAGTATAGACTCGAAAGTGGAGCATGGCGTTCCTCCCCGAGAATAAATAACGATCCCTGTAATTTAGTGGATGAGACGTTTTAAGGGGATGAAACTCGAAATCCATATCAGCAAATTGAGGGTGTCGGTGATTAAGTAATCGAAAAGCGTGAGAATCGGACGATCCGTACGTATTCATGAGACCGCTCAAAGTGGATTGAATCGCGGCGCGATTGATTCCGTCGCGTGGCTCGGAATCGGAAAATGTAGGAATTAGGCCGTACGAGTGAGCGAGATGAGTTTGTTTGCAAGAGTTGGAGAACGTGGAAAACGTTTGAGAAGTAGGTAAATCTGCGAGTACTGATGAGACCTAAAAGAGAGGAATACATCGATTTTTTCGCATTTTTTCGAGAGTTTTCTAAAATCTTGTTGATTAATGGAGGATTTTTAAAAACTTGACATTTTTTCGTGGATTTTCATGCATTTTAATCTTCTTGTTTTGAGAAGTTTTGGAAATATTGATAGCGAATTTACACGTTTCAGGATATTTGTGAAAATTCCCGAAGGTTTTTACGAACATTCTGAATTACTCATGAAATTTGAAAATTTACGTAAATAATATAAAATTTTCCAACTGCAAGTACTGATGAGATCTGAAAGAGATAAATAACATAGATTGTTTCGTATTTTTTGAAGACTTTTCTAGAATTTTGTCGATTAATGGAGAATTTGGATAAACTTGGCATTTTTTCGTGAATTTTCATGCATTTTCAAGGGGGATCTTAAATCTTCTTGTTTTGTAAAGTTTTGGAAACATTGATCGCGAATTTTCACGTTTTAGGATATTTGTAAAAATTCCCGAAGGTTTTTACAAATATTCTGAATTACTCGTGAAATTTAAAAATTTACGAACGATGTTTCTGAAAATTTTTAAAACTACAAATATTTCGGATTATTTTTGAAAATGCATGAAAATTTACGAAAGCAATGTATAGTTTTGCAAAATTCACTATCATTTTAGAAATTTTTCAAAAAAAATCTTAAACGTTCGTGAACTGTACGAAAAAATCGATTTATGAAAAATATGAATTTTATCGTATTTTCAATGAAAAAACATTTAATATATTTTAATTCAAAAAGTTTAATATATTTCCATCCCTCCTCCCTCTCTCTTTTATTTGAATACATTTATTTACAAATTTTCAAATTTAATAACTAATTCAGGATTTTTTAAAAAGAACCGGAAGATTTTCAAAAACATTCTAAATTACTTGACGAAATTTGAAAAATTTAACGTATATTAAGTCGAAAGTGATTAATTGAAATAGTTCAATCTGACTTCATTCGCCTAAATGTGACTCTTTTGGTAGTCAACATACGACTAATAAGAAATCAGAATTACACTATTTGAAATAGTCATCATAGACGACTAATTGAAATAGCCGAATTTCACTATTCTAAATAGTCGTTACTTAAATAATGACTTTTTCTTTTTAATCAAACGCTGAAACCACTCATTCGAATGGTCAAATTATTGACTAATTTGTGGGCAAATAATTTGACTAGTCCTAATTAGTCGAAATATCACTAGTCAAATAGTGAAATTTGACTATCATCTGGAGTAATCCATTGGAGAATGGCTATTTGAGTAGTCAAAACAACGATTACTAATTCAAATGGTCAAATTTTGACTATTTCAGAATGAGAAAGTTGTATTTCTTTTCCAGTTTCAATGATGTTGTCAATGGATTTCAATACATTTACTTAGATTCAGTTTTCCCACCCTTCATCAATAAAAATCATCCTCGCAAAAAATGTCAACTTCTAGTTCAACTCTTTTCCATTTTCAACCGTTTATCGCTCTCGAATTCAACAGCAATTTATGCAAATATACCAGAAATACATTTAAATAAAAAAAATCCTGACAAAATGTGTGTGAAAGTGCTCCCGTGAAAGTTCGGCCTTAATTCGCGCAATTCCCCGATGTTGCTCGATTATTAATTGCTCCCGATTATTAATTGCATGCGGCAATAAAAGTAGGCGTCGCTCCTGCCGCGGGAATCGAAGGAGCAGACGTTGAAAATGTGCAACTCCTTGTTGCACGGTCACGACGCGACCGGGATCGCTCTTGCAGAACGGTCCCGCGACCGGTCTTTCTATTTCTCCCTCGCTCTCTATTTCTCTCGCTCGATCGTTCGCACTCTACAGTCACCGACTTTTATTGGGTATTATTCGCGCGATCGTTTGCTCTCGTTCCTACGCTCATTACAGAAAACGCACTGTATAAAATCACGTTCTTTCTCTTTCCCTTTCTTTTTTTTTGCGGTAATAAGCTGAAACAGTGAAATTTCACTGATTTTCAGTGATTTTTTACGGATGGAACTAAAAGTACAGATAATTGAAATCAGTAGAATTTAAACTGATTTAGATTAGAGGATAATAATCAATTATTACAGTGCGATCTAATTAATTATTTGTACCGATCCTTCATTGAGAATTAAATGTTGAAAAAAATAGATACTTATTTTCCATTCGTGAAAAAAGAAGACATTAAAGAACAAGATTTTGTACCATCATTGAGATGTTTTCAAAATCTGATGGAATTATTATTTTTTGGATCGAAAAAAATTATTGAAAGTACTCTTCAATTACTAATTATTGAAAGGAAAATCTGTCAAAAAAAAAAAATATTTGTGATTTTTATTTTACAATCAATATTAGTGAAGAGAAATAGTTGAAAAATTTTCATGCATTTTTTTTGTTTTTTTTTTTTTTTTTTTTTTTTTTCAATTGAAAGCCTCCAAATTTTCCTGTACAACATTTATTTTTATAATAACTTCGCGATTTTTATAAAAAGTTTCATATTTTTATAAAAAAAAAAACTTTCCTGATATAAGGATTTCTCTTACATGATAGTAATATTGGTACGTTTATTAGCAATTATAAAACGGAAAAGCATACGATTTTATAGGATTTAAAAATTCTTCAACTCAAATTGAAAAGAAGCATCCACGTTAACGTAGATTTGAAGGACAAGAAAGTTGACTATCGGATTTCTGATGCAAAGGTCACAAGTTCAAATCCCGCTGCCTCCAAAAAATTTTTAAATTTCTTTCGAAACTAAATTTGAGCTAGAGCCTCATAAACTGATAAAAAATGGTATATACATTAGCAAAATGATCCGAAAAAGGTTAGAAAAATTTTTTCATATTTTTAAAAATGTTGAAAAAAAATTTTTGAAACAAAATTATTTTCATAAAACTTTTATAAAACCACATTATAAAAAATGCAAATTTTATGAAACTTTTAGAAAACCGACCTTATAAAAATTTTCACAGAAATTTTTTATAAGGTCTTTATAAAAACTAAAATCACTAGGGAGGTTTTTATTGTTCTTAGAATATTTTTTTATTTCTATTGTCGTCATTAATTTTCATCTTTTTTAGGTTTTTCTTTCTATCTTACCTCACGAAAATCAAAAATAACTGAACTAAGATTATACTTTTTTTATTTAAATGAAAATAAATAATCAAAAATTTCCGAAAATGCTTGAGTGTCAGAAAAAAGATCGAAAACATTCTTCGAGAAGTCATTCGGAAGAATCATTAAAAATCAGTAAGTCTCTACTATTTCAGTTTTAGAGCAAAGGTTGGAAAAAAATTCTTCTCGTGAACGTACGTGATTTTCTCGTTGCGAGTTCTTTTTATGCGTTCTGCCGAATGGTTTCGATGGGGAATCGATGGTAATAATCTTGGGATGACGGTTAAATGACGGCTCTATGGAAAATGTTTATGGGTTTGCAACTGCAAATTGCGGTAACATTTATGTTGCAAATTACCGCGGCGCGCGCGACCGTTTTGACAAACGGTACTCTGCTCGGGCTCTGCGTTGTCTACGTTTTCCTCGGGATTACGGGAGTACGAGCGCGTGTGCGTTTCGAGGATGAACTTGGGGGACTGTGAAAAATCTCAGAGAAGATTTAATCCCGGGGAAGCTGGAAGATTTTTATCACCATGACCCTAGTGATTCTAGTTTTTATAGAAACCTTATAACAATTGTTATAAGGTCGGTTTTAAGAACTTTTATGAAAGTTTAATAGAAAAAAAATTTTTTTTTAAATTTTTTTCAACATTTTTATAAACATGCAAAAAATTTTTTCAACCTTCTTTGGATCATTTTGCTAATGTATGTATATATTTTCATCAGTTTATGAGGCTCTAGCTCAAATTTCGTTTTGAAAGAAATTGAAAAATTTGTTGGAGGCAGCGGGATTTGAACTTGCGACTTTTGCGTTAGAAATCCGATAATCAACTTTCTTGTCCGTCAAATCTATGTCAATTAGGATGCTTATTTTACATTTGAGTTGAAGAATTTTCAAATCGTATAAAATCGTATGTTTTACGTTTTATAATTGCTGAAAAACGTTACGAACATGATTTTCTATTCCCTTGTGCAATAAAAACGTATCAAATATTACTATAAGAGAAATTTCCTATACCAGAAAAGTTTTTTTACAAAAATACAAATCTTTCTATAAAAATCGCGAAGTTTTTATAAAAATAAAGGTTTTATAAGAAAATTTAGAGGCTTTCAATTTTTTTAATAAAAAAACAGATGAATTGTATGCAAATTTTGCCAAATTTTATGAAAAAAAACTTTTTTCAAGGTTTTGTAAAACCACTTTATACAAATCGAAAATGTAATGTAACTTTCATAGAATCGACCTTATAAAAAAACTAATTTTTATATAAATAATTCGCTGATTGTATAAAAATTTTGCCTGTTTTTATAAAAACTACAATCACGAGGGGAATGGGACAATTAATCAAATAATTTTAGTCTTACTCAAATGATTATGACGATTTTCTTCGTAAAATTTGAAAATTAAATTTCTTGGGTCAGATATTGGTCGAAAAATTGTTCATCGAATTTATTCATCTATTTCGCTTAAAACACTCTTTTTGTCAAAACTCACCTCTACGCATACCCATTTACGTCTTCTCCGCGAAAAATGCCTTAATTGACGTTGTTAATTACGAGTCACGAACAGAAATAATTAAACCAGAGGAAACGTTCAGCGATAACGAAACTCCAGAAGTGATGTAATTTTATACCCTACGAATTTGTTCCTCGCGCTCGGGCAAAGTATCTCAGCAAAACTTGCAAGGCATTGATATATAACCCCTGACGATTTCCAAGCAGTATTATTATCAGAAGAAAATTTATGCTTCCAAAGCAGCCGTGTTGTTCAAATATTCACTGGAAGTTCAGAATAATAATCATTCGAACGAGGAAAGCACATTTTTAGCGCATTGATATAATATTAATTTACTTTTCCCAACGCCGTGGAGAATATGCGATTTTCTCCACGGTTCAAAACGTCAAAAATCGTATTTTCTCCACGTTTTTGGAAAAAATATAGTCTTCAACTTGTGCAGAAGAGCTTTTGTAACGAATGTGATGGCAAAACTCGCTTTCGGCTCGTCTTGCAAACTTCACATGCGTAAAAAAAGCTTCTTCTGCACTCGTTAAGAAATATACTATTTCTTCATTCTGAAAGAATGTTCTGCAACCTCAAATATTCTAGTCATAAAACTACGACGCTTGAATAAAAATAGATATGAATTTAATTCCGTCGAATTTACGGGGCAAATGTTTATGCAAAAGAGAATTAAACCGAAACCAGCTGAAAGTGGAATATATAAACATTCCGCGAGCGCTCAGCTCGTTCCAGAATTCGCTGAATTAATTAAATTTATACGCATCCATATGCAGCTCGTTCTCATCCATCATGGGCTAAAGTGGAAGAGAGATCGCGCGCGTCTTTGTTCGGTTTACACGACGGCCGCGAAAGAAAGGCGCCTCGCGAAATAAATTGGAGCCACGCGAAGCGCCGAATTACATGGATTCTTCCCTTTTTTTCCCTTCGTGTAACACTTTTCCTTTTTCAATTTAACGACGGACGGACGATCGGCTTAATCGTCTGTTTCACGTCGATGAGCGGGGCGCTATTATCCGCGATGCAATGGACGATTTGCTTGATTGCGTCGATGATCATTATTGGAAATTGAGGATTTAGCGTGTGGGTGTGTGTATTTGTTTATGGAGAATTCTTGTGTGACCGTGTGGGGTTTAGCTTGGATTTTTAGTGGAAATTAATGATCACGCAGCACAGGATTTCGTCATGAATATTGTTGGTAGTTTTTTTTTTTTTCTTTTTAGATAGACTTGAATTCAGATTATCTGTTGATTTGATACGTAAAAGAGTTTGATTATTACACTGCGAAGAAATTGCGAAATTTCGAGTCATTTTTGATAGTTAGTAGTATACCTAGGAGAGTTCTAACACACTTTGAAAATTTTGGAAAATTTCAGGAATTTTTGTAATTTTGAAAATTTGGGGCAATTTTGAAGTTTTGAAAAGTTTGAACTTAGAAAATTTACATAAGTTATAGATGAAAAATTCTGAAAATGTTAAAAATTACGAAATTTTGAGGATTCATAAAAAATTCCAGAATTCTAGAAATTTGTACAAGCCAACAAATTGTGAAATTTTGGAAAAATTCAGATGTTCGGAGAACTTAAGGACTACATAATTTTCTTGTCATCGTCTCAAAAATAAAATTTCGTAATTTTCGAAATTTTCATAATTTTTGAAAATTCATAACTTATGTAAATTTTCAAAATTGGAACTTTTACAAACTCCGACAATTACACACATTTCTTAAATCACGAGAATTTCCGGAATTTTTTAAAATTTTCAAAGTGTGTTAGAACTCTCCTAGGTATACTACTGTAGTTCTTTAGGATTTATGGATGCTTTTGTGATATTTTAAATTTTGGATCATTTTGAGAGACTTGATATAATTCGAATAGTAATGATTAATGACGATTGAAGTTGGAATTCCTGGATGATGTGAAGGATTTGGGAGTTTCTGAAGAATTTCGGATATTTTTTCATTAGTTTTGAGTATTTTTAAGAACTTGAATGTATCAGAAATAGAGTCTCATAATATTCAAAATTGGTCAAAAATAATTTACAGTTGACAAAAAAAAATAATAAATAAATGTTGGGGAAATTTTGTCAAAAAAGGGTGCATGAGGTCATAAATAAAGAATTCGTAAAAAATTTTTGAAAATGTAACTCGTTTTTTTTAGTTGTCTATAATATTGATCGAAAATATAAAAATTGTTATTTTACGTCCGATTTGAAAAGACTAAAAATGCAGTTTTGACGTTCTCGACAAGAGGAATTCTATTTTATAAAACAAATTTCTAAAGGATTTTGAGAGCTTAGCTCGATTTTTCGAGTTATTGACGATAATAATAAAACATGAAAATTTCGAACTAAAAAGATCTTCCCAGAAAATGATCTGGTCTCGAAATAAATTTCGGAAATGAATTCCTCTTGTCGAGAACGTCAAAACTGCATTTTTCTTCTTTTCAAATCGGACGTAAAATAACAATTCTCATATTTTCGATCAATATTATAGACAACTAAAAAAAAAACGAGTTACGTTTTCGAAAATTTCTTGCGAATTCTTTATTGATAATGACCCCAGGCTTTGGAACACAATATCCTATAGTTAACGAAGGAAATAAAAAACCGTAAAATGTTAGCGATCCCGCAAATAATACAAGCCAGTAGAACAAAGAGCTCGAAAATAGGTCATATCCTACGTCACGTTTAAATACTCCGGTCACCCTATCCTGGAAGCCACACTCCCCTTACAAACGCATTATACCCCCCGAAAGGTGCCATTTCCGGCCATTCACCGTCCCATTCACCCCATTGAAAAACGAAACGCATTCCTGATCCCCAGTGTCCACCAATGAACTGAAGAAAGCCCCCCGAGAATGGCCGGGGCGCTGAGCGAGGACGCGCCGCGGCCCGTGAGCGTCGTAGCCGTCCCCGCCGACGAGGAAGTCGCGACGGAACAGCATCCGCAGCGGTCCTTCGCCACCGCGGAGGCCCAGACGGACACGGAGCTCCCCCAGGAGGTGGAGGTCCCGGGGGAGCCTCGGGACACGAGGCGCCGGGAGCGCAGGGTGCGCCGACACCAGCACCGTAGGGCCTTGAGGACCTGCTCCATGCCACCGAACTACCCCGGGATCGCCAGCTGCATCGCCCCCGGCTCGGCCTCCGGCCTCGTGCCACCCGCCAGCGGGTATTTACACCCCCCGCCCCCGCATCTCGGATTACGAGGACTCACCCTGGGCTTGCCTTTTCCCATACCGGCCAGTGTCTCCGGATTCGGAAGGTTGGTGCTCTTTTTTTTAGCATTTTTGGAGATTTTAAGGCGTATTTTGGTTGGGACGAGGGGCGATTCGCAGAGTGGGAATCAAACTGGGAGTCATGATTCCCGTGACTCCCATTGACTCTCATGATGGGAGTCACGGACGCGATCGCGCTTGGGTTTTAAGGGGCCTGAGGCAAAGATTTTAGCCGGGGTTCCTCGATTAAATGCTGTTATGAATAATGGATTGGAATTTTATAATAATAATAATGATACAAATATAAATTGTAATATTATATATAAATTAATGAATACATTATGTATCATAAATTTATATCATATTGAATTAATATTAATAATGAATAAATATAATAAAATAATATTATGAATTTATATATAAATTGGAATTGTGACGTTTCGAGAATATTAGGAGTCTTGGAAATATTGGAATATATGTATGAAGCTTTGGAGTTTCGAATTTTCGGAGAATTATGAAGTGCTATTTTGGAGGTTTCGGAAATTTTGCATTTCTTTGAAATGTTGGAATTTTGAATTTTTTGAAAATAATCAAAAACTTTGAAAATTTTAGAATTTTCAAGATTTGGCATTTTTACAGTTCTGGAAATGTCGCAAGTTTTGAAGTGCTCGAATATTTTGAAGTTCTGAAGCTTAGAATTTTCGAAATTTAAGAAGTTTTTCAAATGACGGAATTTTGAAGTTTTCGAGAATTCCCAAGAACTTGGAAGTTTTGAAGAATTTCAAAGATGGAAAATTATCAAGTCTCGGACATTTTTGAAGTTCTGGGAATTCCGCGTACTTTCAAGTATTTTGAAGTTTTTAAGCAAAGAAATTCCAAAATTTTTTTAATCTTAACATTTCGAAGTTTCGAAGTTGTAAAGTTGAAAAATTTTAAATATTTCGGAACTATCAAAGCTTTCGAAATCCCGGAATTTAATGGATTCATAAAGTTTTAAGGAATTATGAAGTACTGAAGTTTTAAAAGTTTCGGAAATTTTACAAGTTTTTGAAATGTTGGAATTCTCAATTTCTTGAGAATGTTCAAAAATTTTGAAACTTGAGAATTTTAAAGATTGAAAATTATCAAGTTTTGGCATGTTTACAGTTCTGGAAATTTCGCAAGTTTTGAAGTGCTCGAATATTTTGCAGTTATAAAGCTTAGAATTTTCGAAATTTGAAAAGTTTTTCAAATGTCGGAATTTTGAAGTTTTCGAGCATCTCCAAGAACATGGAAGTTCTAAAGAATTTCAAAGATGAAAAATTATCAGTCTCGACATTTTTGAAGTTCTGGGAATTCCTCATACTATCAAGTATTTTGAAGTTTTTAAGTGAAGAAATTTCAAAATTTTTTAAATTTTAAGATTTTGAAGTTTCGAAGTTGTTAAGTTTAAAAATTTTAAAAATTTCGGAACTTTCCAAGCTTTGAAAATTTCGAAATTAAATGTAATTGTGAATTTTTGAGGAATTATGAAGTACTGAAGTCTTAAAAGTTCCGGTAATTTAGTGAGTTTGAAAAATGTTGTAATTTCGAAGTCCGCGCCGCT
>JAPYZK010008249.1:0-11444 GCA_030522785.1 Platygaster equestris | reverse complement strand
CCCCCACGTTAAGAGGAAGTATTGGTATTAATTAACCGTTAATTTTATTTACAAGAGTTTACAGCTATAAAATCTAATACAAAAGTGATGACCGTCAAAATATTGTCATGTCATGCCATTCTAAACAATATACTCGCCCAGCGTCCACTTAGTTCCATTTACTACTATTAGGTTTCAGTGTCTATCACAAATCTCGTTAGTATCGCCTTCTAGTTACACTCAATTGTTTTGTTGTAACTTTTAACTCGAGAGAAACTAAAAATTCAGTGACAATCATAGTGGAATATATCAAGTCACATTATAGACTCATCTAAAATTCGAATCAGTAATAAAAAGCACTAGTAAAAAAGTGATGAAAGAACTAAGAACCACTCTGACCCTACCCAGTCGTAACGAACTACTCTTTCGGTGGAGTAACAGTGGAGTCATCTTTTTCGTACTTAATCCGCGATGAACACTTCAATTTCCGCGCAAGTTTGATTTCAGAAATGTTATCTGGTGCAAAATACAAAACTGCAGCTAATAAAGAGGACACAATGAATGAATAACAAATGAAGAATGATAAACAATCCAATTTTGTTATACTGACGATCTACAAATAAATAACCTGAGATTATGAACTAATTACACAAAGTTAAACCTACATATTCCGATTCAATACGAATATCAATAGAAATTCACTTATATCTTCCAAATTTCACAAGATTTCTCGTACTCCGCCAAAAGCCCACTGCTACGTACAGTGGAGTTTTGGTGGAGTTTCGGTGGAGTCTGTTACGACTGGGTAGAGCTCAATCCAGTCTAACTCTATAGATCCAATAAATCGACCGCTGCCACCCATAAACAACCGATCTCACTAAGGCAGTATTTCTCACCACTACTATCTTTCCAAACCTCAATTATCTTTTCGAATGAAAGAAACTTGACAATCAAGTCAGTTCCTCAACTGCAATTCCATGTTGACTCATCCTCCGTTCTCCAGTGTCATCCAAACCAAACCACCAACCTTCCTATGTCCACAACCTGCCCATGTCATACCTAACCCCTTCAACTCATCCCCGACCCAACCTCCCTCAATCACAACCCCAGACTCACCGGTAAACTGGGCGATCCTCTAAAAGAGAACTGTGACATGATGCGTCGGCCTCTGAGGGCCGCGACGTGCCGGCACCGCTACGCTACCATCGTTCGATCCTCGATCACTGTCCCATATCACAAAACACTGACGTCCCCCTTCGCACTGTACATCCAACCCGACCGTTGCCAAAAAACAGTCGCAACCAGCGGCGCTGGCCGGTCGACAAAAATCCACACACACTTTTATCGTCGCACCAGAATATCACAAACGTAGTCTACGGCACCATCGCGCGACGACGAAATCGCTTGCTCCCGAGTCCTTGGCAGATCCGATCGGCGCGCCAGCTATGACTATCTTCCTCCGAAACGTCGTTTCTTTTCGAGTCCGCCGTTGAACGGAGACGGACGATCGGTGGGAGGGGAAGGGAGGGAAGAACAGACGTCGACAGCGAGAGTGACCCGGGAGGTGGAAGACGTTAGCCGAGGAGGTGGCGACGCGATCGCTTTTCCCCGCAGTTCCCGGAAGACGCGCGTCCGCTGTCGTGCCAAGTGCGAACTGGCGTGGAGCGGCGTGTTACGCGGTGGCTGATCCTCCGTCTTTGTCCTTTCCCGCTTTTTTCTCGGAAGAGGGGCGGCATTCGACGACGGCTCATCGGTGCACCGTGGGCATCGTCGCCCTTTTTTTCCTCCCCCCGGCTTTATTTACACACGGTAGTCCCGCGAGAGGCCACGGTGACGGGACGCCACGGGAGGGACGGTTAATCGCTACTGCCGAGCGGTCGCGCAGTGGTGGCAGTTGTCGCCGTTCTTCTTTTCCTTCCCGAGGAAAAGGGGGCCGATTTTTACGAGATGCCTCGGCGAAGGGTGGGAGGTTCCAGGAACGGCACGCCACGCGCCGCGGGTGGGGGGTGTTAGGGTGCCACCCCTCGGCGCGATTTTCACAACGGCCGTCGTCTTTCTTTCTCTTTCTCGCCTCCCCCCACCCCCCTCACCCGCCCCTCCTCGCGGCTTCTTTTCGCTCACACGTAGGGACCCCTCCCCCCTTCTCCTCACCGGCCGTGTGCTCGCTTTGGCACATCCTCGAAGCGGTTACGCGACAATAAAATATCACGGTGAGGTTGGCGTAATTTCCCTCCGTCGGGTCTCCCTCCTCGTTTTCGCGGGGCGGGTGAGGGGTCGCGTGCGCGGGATGGGGGGGAGGGGGGGAACTACACGACAATTTTGGTTCGATTGATCCGAGGTTCAGCCGCTTTGCTGACTTGTTTCGCGGTAGTTTGTCTCGCGAATCCTCCTTCTTTTCATTTCCCCCTCTACCGGCGACTTCGCGGTTGGGTGTACGTTTTCCTGCCTTTATAAACTTCTCAGTTCATTATGGCATCAATAATGTACATCCAGAAGTTTGGGAACTCTGTTAGACTATAGTTTTTTGGTTTAGTTTTTGATAAATTTCGACATTCTTCGAATCTCACTACCCTGTGTCGTGAAACACCCGAGAAAACGAACGGCGAGCTTGGAGCGACTCGTCTTAGCAGAGTCAATCCGGCTACTGAACGGCGAAAAGATCGGAGTTATTTCCGAGAGGCGTGCTAGGGGAGTGGCCGGGGGGAGGGTAACCGAACTCGATCGTGACGAAGAATCGCGTCAGCCGGTCGTGGCCGTTGGTGGGGGGTACCGCGTGAGAAAGACGGCACGAAAGACGCGCCCCTACCGCGATTCTTTCGCGGCACCCCCCCCCCCGTGGCCGCGCGCGCGTTTTTTCCCCTCTGTGGGCGCGTACCGACGACGGCACCGCCCCTACCCCCCTCCTCTTTGTGCTCCTTTGATTATACAAGGTGGTGCTACTTGCGGGCGATCTTATTCGACGCGATGTACGGGACCCACCGAGACGGACGGAGAAGGAGGTACACTGAGATGTGAAACATTAGTGTACCGTTTGTTAACACCGTCGTCTACACAGCTCCGGGGAGGGTTCGGGGTTAAGCTTGTGCTCGGCTCTGTGTGGGTTTCGCTTGGGAGCGTGTTTGTGTGTGTATGTGCGAAGAGGCGTACGCAGGTGTTCCCGGTACGCGATCATCGTGTGGGTCACACTCGTGCGTGTTATCTTTGACGATGGTACGTGCCCGCAGTGTTTGTATGCGTGACGTGACACGGGTGAGCTTGTTAGGTTACACCGCGTCCGTCAGCCAGGTAATGATCATGACGGTCTTCCCGCTTCTGCTTCGACATTCGCGAACATTTTTTTGTGAGACGTTTGATCTACTTCAGAATTGACATTGTGTAGACGGTTCTTACCTTTTTTGGTTCCCGGAGTCTTGGTGGAGGGCGATCACATCTTATCACCTTGATTGACGAAACAGTAAACAAACACTTTTGGTCACTCCGTTTCACGTTTGACAGTCCAGTTTTGCCATGGTCCTGAACGTCTTTCTCTGGTTTTCATGAGTACGTTGGGTGAACATAACATTTCCGACGTGGATTGTACTTTTCACGTGGTGCTTATGTCATGTTCATACAAGCCGTAAACACTGAATTTTCATCTCGGTGCACGGAGTCAGGACCGTTTGAAAAGCACTGTTTGCGGGCACTCGGGCAAACGCCGAGGTAACACCCGCACAGGTGGCAGCACGATTCGACGATTAAACGCGATCTTTTCGGATGGAAAGTGTCTAGGTGACGCGCGAGGGGTGGGGATAACCGTCGCCGGGGGAAGGGATGGTCCCTACTCCCACTCTGACGTTCCCCGTCTCTGTTCCTCTACGGGGGAGCTTTGTATGTCCGTAAAACGCATACAAAAACGTGCTTCACGAGAGTGTCGAGTAAGATATTGGGTGTTCTCGCGAGCAAGCTCTTGCTAGAGACGTCTTTTCGAACAAGTGCTTTCATCTGTCTAGGGGAAGATGTGCGTGGAGTCGTTTGGGTTGAATGCGAAAGAGGGGTAGTAGGGGGAAGGGCAGAGGAGTCGGATGGACTTTTAGTTCTGTAGTGCAGAAGACTTGTACTTTGCTTTGGATGCCATGAATGCACAATTTGGGTACTATCTGCTTGTTAGGTCTTCGGTAATGGCGTATAGAAACATGATGGGTATTAATTTACTTTTCGATGGGCAGAAGTTGTCAGAGTCGACTCTTTTGTTTTTACGTGATTCTGGAGTTGAGAGAAAGGCTTTTAACTTGGGGATCGGAATTCTTAACGAAGGGTAACACTTACCAATCTATTGTTTTCCAGATTTCCACTAAGTTCCTCGTGATTCGTCCTTAACGGCCGTAAGATGAGTGATTTTCAGCTAGATTTTCTTTTATGAATCAGATTCCTCATTGATCTCGTACTACTTCTTTTTGTTCATTCCCTTTTCCGAAGATTTCAATTTCGCTATCCAACCTTATGGTTGACGATGCTCCGAATATATAGCGTTTTGGACACGATATCCAAATTCCTCTCGTCGCCATTTTAAAGTCACTTTCGGAATATACCTTCACCCAGAATGTTCTTCACAGCCGGTTTCGGATAACGTTCGAATTCCTGCAGTGAATTATCTGAAAACGCGTAAGGGCAAACATGAATAATGGTCTTTTTGCGAAGAGGAAAATAAGGTACTCAGGCGACAAAAATGTAATAGAATAGCACGAACTTGAGTAATTAATCTCGCTAAATTAATAGGGCTTCCTCCTGCTTTATTCCGATACTTCTATAAATTACAGCATAATAAGGAGCGACGAGATAATTAATATCCCATGGAGGGGACCATGGAATACTTTGGTGGGAACAGGCTTTGCGAGCTGAAGTGCAGTCATCCCGGAGTTTTCCCTTATCGATCCGCGAATCTGTCAGGCTGTTATCCCCTGTATATAAACTCGGATCAGTCAGTTGTCGACTGATTTGAGAAGTGAGTTGATATTCCATCGCGAAAAAGTTTGTCGATTTCTCAGATTTTGACAACGAAGTTGCGGATTTGACAATGTGATTAGAAAATTGTGAACCTTTGTACCTTACCCAAAAAATGCATTAACACGATTTTTTGAGTCATATCGTCGCTTTTTAAGTGCTGATGCTTGTTCCCGAGCAAATCAAACACGAAAGTATCGATACGCGTTATCTTCAAAGCGTCCTTTCCGTCCAGTTCTGATAATGCTACGAAGTACAAAGTATCAATTCGTGGCGATGAATTTTTGGATATGTGTTCATAAAGCACTAATTATTGTCCCAGCATCGTTCCTGAACATGAATGGACAATTTTCGTACATCATCATTCAGTCATTCGTGAAATTATGCATTGATTGACATGGTAGTAAAATCGACATTTGTATTCGAATTTCACTGACTGTTTACAAATTAAGATGTTACGATATTTGTACGTTGGGCCTGAAGATCTCTTGACAAAGGAATCAATAGAGCGACGTGAAAAGGCGAAGAAATTCAATGGCCTCGGTATTCAATGAGCAAGTCAAGTGTGAAATTGTCAAGTTCTTTGTGGGTCTAGTATATAAATAGTTTCTTTATTCCTCGCCGCGAGATTATAATCTCCGGCCACAGCGATGCAGATAGATAACAATTTATTCTATATCTTTTGAAGTACGAGAACTAAACTGATTTGTGTCCAGATAAAGATTATGGAACTCGTATTCCAAACGTTTGATTTTTTCCGAAGAATAGGTGATAAAAACGTTATTTTCAGGCAATGTATATCATTTGATGGAATATGGAAGATCGACGATTGAAAAATTTATGAATCCAGTCGACTTAAGAAGAAAACTGACGATCACGAAATTATCGAAAAAGGTTAATAAAGTCATTCGTGACGTAAATTTCTTAATTATTGAAGATCGGTCAGTTTTAAATGGAACTGAGGAACTTTATGAAGGATTTTATTCAGTTTTTATCAATTTTATGAAACGAAGAATGAATGGTTACATAAATGGTCACATTCAATCGAAAAAAAGAGGTCAAGTATGACTTTCGAGTCAGCGAATGATGTCATGCTACGGAAGATAATCAATTTTTATTTGATGATGATCAAATTATTCCACTACATAAGAATAATCTCTATATTCATGCTCATGTAAGATTCCGATATGTTTTTTATTCATTTTTCAATCAGATAAGAAAATAGATATTTTAAACAAATAGAAATGAAAATTTCAGTCAAATAGGTGCCAACGAGTGTTCCTTTGAAGTTCACAAAATATCGTAGTGTATATTTATTTATTGATAAAATAAGAAAATCGAGTTAAAATTGAATAGAAAATATTTGAATAGTCACTCGGTGTAAAAAAAGGAACTTGCGGGAATTAAATCGAATTTCACAGCGTTGAAATATAATACATTGTTAGAGAAATTTATTTTACAATTCAGATTGCGTTATTTTAAAAAGTGTATCACGGATGATTACGTTAGATATTGATAAAAAATAAAAGAGGTCTGAATATTTGAATGATGTCATTTGGAAGGGCGTTGGCATAACGAGCATCAGATAATATGTGACGGAAAAGTTGAGATTGTGGAAATGTCAAGTGTAATAGAGTGAAAGAAAAATGAAGGTGACGGAAATAGTATTTAAATGGGATGTTTAATTAAATTACCTGTAACCAAATCACAGAACAAACGGATCACAGCCATCTCTAATTAGATCAAGATCCAGGAGCAGAGAAAGATGAAACTCAAGACGCGCAAGCACCAAATTCAACCCAAAAAAGCCGAGTCTTTCAAGTCAAGTCGGGACAGTAGGGCAAAATGTGCCGTGAGGACCGTATGGTCGAGTTTTGTAGAGTTCGCTGTCTTGAAGTGAATAAACTATATTTATTCTAACACTATTTTTTTTTTCTTTGACATATTCTGTAAAGCAGTTCCGCCATTGCAC
This sequence comes from Platygaster equestris, assembly GCA_030522785.1. Lineage (NCBI taxonomy): Eukaryota > Metazoa > Arthropoda > Insecta > Hymenoptera > Platygastridae > Platygaster > Platygaster equestris. Next base: position 4,513 of record JAPYZK010008249.1, on the reverse strand, counting down.
TCTCTCTGCATTGACCCAACAATGTATTTTTCGCCCCCCCCCGCCCACCCCCCCCCCCCTACAGGCCCCCCCCCCCCCCCCCCGCCCCCAGGAACTCAGAATCCTAATAATGAATCCCAAGTCCCATCCTTACTCAAGACGCCAAGTTCCAACCACTGGGCCGTCCCTGTCAAGGCCCCAGCCCTACCCATTAAATCCCCTTCCCCTCTCTTCCCATCTCATCCTCCCCACTCAACTTTTCCTTCCCCCCTTCTCGCCCTCATTCATCTTCAAACGAGATTTTTCTCACCTCGCCCAATCGAGAGTCCCTACAGCAGCCAATCCCCAACCGGTGATCATTCCCCTTTGTGTACCACCTACCTGGGCCTCATTACCCATGCACTAGGCCCAAGATTCAGGTCCGCCTCTTTTCTATGTCCAAACTCGTGCTTCATTATTTTCTTCGGGTCGTATTACCTTCCCCCCTCTCTCTTTCCTGAGGCCATACCTTCGTGCCCACGCGGTTTTCCGTCTCACTTGGGACCATCTTTCGGGGCTGATCTGTCCTTCGTCCCGGATTTTCTCGCTCTGGCTTTTGCCCTTGTCTACGTTTACGTTCCCCCCACTTATTTTGTGCAGCCTCCCACTCTCTTTTTGCGCTTTTATTTCTGATGAGAGTGCAGACGGTGCTGCCGCATGTGGGATTTTCGTGGACTGGAGGGTTTTCGAGCGACGGCGAATGTTTGATGGAGATAAGGGTGTTGGGTGATGAATGGAGGGGCGGGGGGGAGGTTAAGGGAGGCCTAGAAGTCAGGATGGATTTTTTATGAGAAACTTGGAACTTTTGATGACACTGAAGAAATGTTTTTCAGAGAACCACCTCTGGAATTTTTTTCTTCGTACGCCCCTGTCAGTTTCATGTATTTGGTTATCCTTTTCCGTTTTTGGAATTTTTGATAGAATTTTCATCATTTTGAAAATTTTTTTGCGATTTTCACATGTTATCGTAATGTTGTTTCGATCTTTATTCATAATTACGAAATTTTGGATGCGTCATGTAAATTCGCGTTATTTAGAAATAAACAAAATATCAAAAATTTTCGAACATATAATTTTTAGATAATTATCATAGATTATCCATGAATTCATCTGATCTGGACGACAAATTTCGAGATTTTGCAAAAAAAAAAATCCTCCAAGCCAGGAATCGAACCCGGGACCTTTCAGTTACTAGCTAAACCGCTTGACATTAAATTTAGAGGTCCTGGGTTCGATTCCTGGCATGGAGAATTATTTTTCTCCTAAAAACCTTCGATCGTCATAATTGGTAAAAAAAAATCAGACGAATCAATTAATCATCATTACTACCCAACAAAAATCAACTTCATTGCTTTTCATCAATTGTCTGTAAAACTCACGAATTAAAAATCAAGTTTCATTAGAATAAGGTTAATTCATACATAAAATCGAGGGAGGGCACAATGACTCATCCCCTCCCCCCCTTTCCCCAAAACGTGATAACAGCACGAGTCGAAGACGAGGATCGGCAATAATTATGCCGATGTAGATAGTGGCGTGCAACGCGTAACTCGAGCGTTAATGCGCCGTTGGTTCGCGAGCCGCGTCGAGGGTATACGAGTGTACTTCGCAAAGACAGATCACAAGTCCGATTGGCCTCGTATAAGGTGCTGCCGGGAGATATTCATGCTGGTCAACGGTAATAACGATAAATTGTAGGGGCGCAATGGCCGCAACGAGTCTGATGCTGCTGGCCTTTCGTTGCCCCGCGACCGTATAACTTTCTCACGAGTCGTCTACGAGCGTTCTGAAAAATCATTCCGCAGCCACATAAATACAGATTTCGCCGGGGCAGGGGCTGGTTATATATTTGCGAGGTTGGCAGGGATTTTGCGTTATGGTTACGTGTAGAAGTATTTGTATGTTTGGAGAAAAATTTTCATTGAGTGATGATTAATTGATTTGTGAATTTCGGGATCATTTGAATCATGAAGGATATCTGTGGTTTGTGGATCATTTTGATTTATCGAAGTGAAAATTAACTTAATTTGAGTTAAAATACTGCAAATCGAGCTTGAATGAAAATTGTACTCGAGATGAGTGAGTTATTGATAGGAAATGAGTGAAATTTTATTCTTTTTGAGTGTAGTTTTCATTTCCTCTATATTTGCAGGATTTTCATTCAATTTGAGTAGAAATTCTGCAAATCAAGCTTAAATGAGAAATAGTTCTCAAAATGAGTGAGTTCTTGATAGAAAACTACTGAAATCTCACTCATATTGAATATAGTTTCCATTTTCTCCACATTTGCACGATTTCCACACAAATTGAGTAAAATTCCTCCCATTTCTCATTTTCTCAGGTTCAATCAAATTCAGTCACGAAATTTGCAATTCAAAAATTTCAAACTCACCACTCCTAAAACTGTTGAAATTTTTTACTCAATTTTTTTCCCATGAAACTTAGATTTAATTATTCTGATTAATCATTTCCCAATTCATGATTAATTAATTTGATCAATTAATGTATGAAAATGTCAGCCAAATTTTTTCATTTTCAATTTTGTACATTTTCTAATTCTTTTTACGAAATTTTTTGATATTTTCCGCGATTCCTCATGAAAACTACGACAACTTCCTTCGGGTATAACAAATGAGCGCACTTCTGGTTGAGTATACATTTATTTTCGCCCGCGTGTTTTATCACGCGAGCTGGGGTGCTTTCGCGTCGAAATCCGCATGTAAATGTGTGTAGAGACTGTAAACCGGCGCGAAACGCAGCAGTTTACGTGCACTTTTCCCCTCGGAAAAGTTACAAGTTTGCGCGTTCTCGCCGGAACGTCCCGTGCCAGCAGTTTGCACAAGTATATCGAACTTTCGTTACGCGTTTCCATTGCCACGATTCCGTGCGTTCACTCGGTAAATGTTAGTGTTGTTTTTCTGGAAGGATGATGAGAATTGGTTTTTTTTTTGTGGACATTTTTGAAATAGGGAAAATTCATTGTGACCAGGTTGAGTCGTTCGAGATTTTTTTTATTTTTTTTTTAATATTTTGGAAAATTGACGAGGTTTTTGAAAAAGTTTTAAAAAGTTTGAGAAATAAAAGGTTCACTTCCTTTCAGTTTTTTGACGATTTTTATCGTTATTATTGATGATTTTTGCATATGTATGATTTTTTCGCGATTTTGTAGAATTGCTGAAATTTCGTGGAATTTTTCGAACATTTTTTTGTTTTAGGAATTTTTCCACTTTTTGAAAATGTGATAGTTCCTTCGACTTAATAATTGACGGAATCTCAAATTCTCTAAATTACTGGAAATCTTGAAATATGTTGAAAATGTTCCGACTAAACCAAAGTTTCTCGACATTTTGGAAATTTGTGAGTTTTCTAAAATTTGAAGAATTATGAGAACTGTCTTAATTTTTAAGATTTTCGAAACTTTTTTGAATCCCTGATTTATCTAGAATTTTTAGAACTCTGAAAATTGTGAAAATAATGAAAACTTTCGAAATTTTATAAATTGTTGAGAATCTCAAAATGTTTCAAATTACCTATCAAGTTTCTCAAAATATGAAAAATTCGTAAAATTTTCATTATTTCCAGAATCATAAAAATACTGAGAATATTTTTAATTTTTGAAACTTTTACAAATTTCTGAAATTCACGATAATTTCGAAATATTCGAATTTTCAAAATTCCGATAACTTCCAAAATCCTCAAGATACTTAAAACTCAAAAAATTCTCGAAATTGTAAAAAATCTGGAAATGTTAAAAATATTCCCAATTATTCAAGTTCCCGAAATGTTCAAAATCCGTGACATTTTCGTAACTTTCAGAATTATAAAAATATTGCGAATTTTCAGAATTTTCAAAACTTCTTTACAACTTCGAAATATCCAACATTTACGAAATCCTCAAAATTCTCAAACTTCCAATAACATATCCAATTTTCGGAATTCTCCAAACTCTTAAAATTCCCAAAAATCTTGAAATGTTGGAAATGTTAAAAATTATCAAGGTTCTCCGAAACTGTGACACTTGTAAAAATCAGTATTGTTTTTCGAAATGCTTTTTTTTGTGTGAAAATATTCAGTATCAGAGTTAGATTTTCTCAAGTTCATTTTTATTTTCGAAAATTGTCAAGAATAATTTTAGTTTTTTGTAATTCCAAAATTATCAATTAATTTGGATTCAAATTTTTGAATTATTATTGGGTCGCGAAATTATTAGCTCTTAAATTTTTCTTTGCTGAAATTTTATAGGAGTCTAAATTTTGATTTCCTTTCGAAATTCATGTAAAATTGATGGAATGTTGAAGCCTACAGTTTATTGTCCGTAATTTAGAAAATTCCGAATTTTGAAAATTCGAAAATTTTGGAACCTAACGGTTTATTAAAATTTAATGTGCTTAAAATTCTTGTGAATATCTCAAATCTCTTAATTTTAGAATTCGAAAACTTTCGAAATTTCTAGAACTTTCACAATTCCAGAACTTTATGATTCTTCGTAATTCTT
>JAPYZK010008248.1:2072-16388 GCA_030522785.1 Platygaster equestris | reverse complement strand
TCGGCAGGAGGTAGAGAGCTCGGGGCTCGACCCTCGATTCATAAGTCGCGCGTTACTACCTGCGCGCACGGACACACGACTTCCGTTGTGTTGAAAATAACAACACAAACATGGCTGACTATCTTGTGTGTGGCTTGCCGTGGAACTTCTGAGCAGCCTGGCGCAATGCAGTAATGCCGCAGTAATGCACATTTATGATCATATGTGATCATATGTATAGATATACAACACATGTATATCCCAAGAATGTGTAGAATACACATGGCCAAGGCCGTCATTTTCGGACCACATCGAAGCTGCCATTTTTAGATTATCTGTTGGCCACTGATCAGCGGGCAATAACGGTTAACCTGGGTTAACCTGGTACTAAAATAGTAAACAAACGATCGAAAATGTCACACGTAAGTTTGCTCCTCCTCTAAAAGTGCAAAAATTTGATATTCATTAAAAGTTGAACGCAAACAAATAAGTGTAATGAGTTATAGTAATTTTATTCGCCTCAAATTGAAATTGATAACTTTCGATGTCACGGGGACTCTTCTAAAACCGAGGCTGGAATTTTACGAGGAAATCGCGGTAAAACACGGCCTCTCGGTCGATGGGATAAAAATAGCGTCCAGTTTCAAATCGAATTTCAAAAAAATGACGACCGAACACCCTATTTATGGAAAACATACCGGGTTGGGATGGGAAAATTGGTGGAAAACTGTAGTTTACAACGTCTACAGAGACCAGCATCCGGGCATATGCAATATTCAACTCGAAAAGGTACGTTAAAATTTTTTTTATGTTGACCTGCGTAAAACTATTTCGTAAAACTATTTCGATATGCTTGATTCTGGATTGTTTGCGATTAATGATACTAAAACTGGCAGTCGCCGTTTTTAGGAAACAAGTTTAGGAAATATGAGATTATGGGGCAAAATGCATACTTTTTAACATCAAATCAATATTTGTTCAGAAAATATATAATGTCGATCTCCAACGGCAAAATGGCGCTATCGTTGTTATATACGCGGTGGCAAATCGTTCCACATTCGCATTTGTTATTAATTTATCAGATTTAATTTATAGTTAGGTAGGATTTTTTTCGAAACATTTGCAAATTCAAAATAATGAATGTTTCGAAATGTTTATTAATTTATTATTCATATTGCGCAGAAATATTATTTATATTGCGCAGACTGAAATATGGGGGCGGGGGGTGGGGGGGGGGGGTGCAAATAATAAATGTAGGAAAAAGAAGAAATATTATGAATATCTTTGGATGAATTTGGAACAACTTCACACAAATTTGTGAATTTTGGAAATTTAGCCAATTTAGGTCAAAATTCTGACGCTTACTATTTTTGATACTTGAAAATTTCGGAATTGTCGAATATTGAAAAATTTCTATGTATGCTTAGATTGTGAAAATCTAAAAATTTTACATTTTTTTATTGTGAAATTTTGGAATCTGATTTTATCTATTTATGTATTCATTAAATGTTCAGTTTTTGATATTTTTTTTACCATTTTATTTTAAGATTTTTTTATTTTAAAACTCTGATTTTTATAAACATATATGATTCATGCAAGCGACAAATTACAATTTGAATATTTTGATTGTAAAATTTTGGCGCCTGAAGTCATATTTTTTATGATGCGTATTCAAATATTAAAAAAAAAAAAAAATTTTTTTTCGAAATTTTTAACATGAAAATGTGAATACTTCTAAATTTCCGGATTAATTACCGAAAACTTTTTTTTATCATTAAATTTCTCGAATTGACGAGTTTTGAATTCATAACTTTGTTTCGTAATTTCTAATTTTTAAAAAATTTGAAACTTTTCAATCTGTAAAAAAAAAAGAGAATTCTGAAATTTTGTACTCTCGTTTTTTCTTATCTCTGAATTCCGAATTTCCAAACTGAATTTTTGCCAATTCTGAATATATAAATTTCAGTTTTAAAATTTCCAAACTCATGAATTTTGGCATTCTGATATTTTAAAATTTCGATTTCCGAATCTGTTTAGTTTTCACTGAAAATATTAAAAATTTAAGATTTACGTATTTTTTAATTTTTATTTTTCTAATTAAAAAACATATTTTTTTTGTTTTTCGATCTCTAAATTTGAATTCATTTTGACGATTTTTGAATTTTTGAATTTCAAAGTTGTTGAATTTGTGTGAAAAAAAACGTTGAAAAAATTTCACACGTTTTTGAGTCTCCAATTCCCAGATTTTTAAATTCGAAAATGGTTAATCAGAATTTTATTTTTGATGGCGTATACCTACTCAGAAACCAACAATTTTCGTAATTCCATCATATCCGTCTTATACATACAGACTCGAAAAATAATCAACCCGAATTTTTTCATTTTTGAATTGATCGAAAAATTATTAATTCATTTCTTTATTTAGTTCAACAATGCACGGGCATACGCCCTTTTTACATAAGTATAAAGAAAAAATTGCGAAAAACAATGCTGTGATGTTATACTATTAATCAGTAATTTTAGACACAATTTATTAAATCGATTGAAAATTTCGATCCACCAAAAAAAACAAAAGTAAATTTTTATTTTTAATTCTTTTCCTGTAAAACCAATATTGCAAAATTTCGAAAATTTACGATCGTCAAGTACCCAATTCGGAAATTTTTCGGAAGATTCGGCAATTCAGAAATTTCCGAAATGATCGCACGTTGACAACACTCGTTAACTGTAACTTCAGATGGCCACGTCTCTGATACGAAGTTACGGAACCAGCGAATGTTGGCAAGTGTTACCAGGAGCCACAGAACTTTTGGGGGATCTCGCAAAAATGAAAATCTCTCTGGGAGTCATTTCCAACTTTGACGAAAGATTGGAGTCCATTTTGCTAAGCACCAATATGCGACCTTATTTTTCATTCGTCTTCACTTCGTACGAGTTGGGGGTCGAAAAACCGAATCCTTTAATATTTCAAAAAGCTTTAAAAATGGCGAAAGATCGTGTTTTGCCCCGTGAAGCGATTCATGTCGGAGATAATGTGAATTTGGATTATTTGGGGGCGAAAAATGCAGGGTGGAATGCCATTTTAGTGAATCATGGACGTAAAGATTTAAAAACTGAAATCGTTGATGAGAAAGATGTTGTGAAAAATTTGGATGATTTGAAAATGGTATTGATTTCGCTGGTGAAGGGGGAAAAATGGCAGTGACATGTGTACAGGGGCGTAGGAAGGGGGGAGGGGGCATTATATCGATAATGAAATTTAAACACTGCAGACAAAAATCGTATGATTCGTAATAAATCTGAGTTTAGGTGTGAAAATATGTTGTTTTCGTTAACACATCTTTCCATTTTCCATTAGTTTAGAAAAATTGGCCCTTGATTGGAAAAGTTGGAAAATTTTTATATTACGTATGTTAAATCATGACGAAATATTTTTTTAAGCAAGTATTCGAGGTATCATGACAAAAAGTACCAACTTCAATTTTTGAGGAAATAATTTTCTTGAGTGATGATATCATTTTGGAAAAGTTAGGGTAGTTTTATTCGTTGGTTCAAAAGATATTCAAAGATGAAGTTTCATTTTTTGTTTGTTCATATATATAGATATGATTTTTTCTGATTTAATTAACATTTCTCGATATCCCAAACAATTTTTTGACAATCACGGGAAAGACATTAATTAAATCATGAAAAACAACGAAAAATTTACTCATTGATATATAGAAATATAACATCTACTTTATCGATAAAAAAAAGAAAAATATTAATTTCAAAAACTAATAATTTTTTTGATACATTGTTTGCTCATCAAAGAACATGTATGTGAATCTATCGACAAAATTAAAATATTGTTTTTCGAAAGTATTCTTTTTTTATCGATAAAATACATGGCTATGTATATCTATATATATACAAAAAAAGAAACTTTTGAATATCTTTTGACACAGTGACTATAAAACCTGCCCTAAATTTTGCAAAATGATTTTATTACTCAAGAAGGTTATTTTCTCTAAAATAGAAGGACTAGGTATTTTTTTTTTTTTTAATAATACCTCGAATACCTCTTTAAACAAACGCATAAAATTCAAGGATTTAGAGTAAGATAAGACTATACGTGAATTGAAACGTCACTTTGCGTTTTCCAAAATAGTTGCACGTTGATAACCTTCGTTATCAGTATCCTCAGATACAAAGTTATGGAACCAGCGAATGTTGGCGAACTTGTGCAAAATTTCTCTATAGAACCACAGAATTTTCAGATGAATTCAAAGAAATAATCATCTTATAAGTCATTTGAAATTTCGAAATCAATTTTCCGAGATATTATTTTTCGTTCGTATCTTGACTTAATTCGTACGAATTCGGATGAAAAATAGATCAACTTTTCATCTAAATTATAATAAATTTACTAAATAAATTATATAAAAGTCATGAAATTATCGAGAGTCGCGATGATATTAGTGATTAATTCACCGAATGTGGTTTAACGTTGCCAAATCATGAACGAAATGAAAAACTCTTACGGCATGTGGGTGTTTAAGCGGTATCTGTCATTTCCGGGTAACGCGATAATACTTTATAGTACGTATACATTTATACGTATCCTATGCCACATATTATACTTCTCGTTCTCAACTTACAGACTCCGGTCTTTTCACAGGAATTACGATATGTATCATAATATGGGAATTCCAAAATTTGTCATTTTTGAAACTTGGTTCCTTATTTCTCTACATCAATAAAAAAAAAAAAAACGTCGATCGTCCGACCCCCCATGACAGTAACTTTTACATTTTTTCCCTCAGAAACTCCGTGAATTCCCATAAATTACCATTAAATCACATAAATTCCTTCGATGTCTCATGAATTACCATTAACTCCCTTCTATTTTCGGAAAATCCCTTTGTGTCTCTGTTAATCCCTGAAAATCCCATAAACTCCCTTTATATGTCATCAATCACCATTAAATTCCATTTACCCCCTAAAAGTCTCTTCAAGTCCCTAAAAAATCCCTTGAAATCTAGTAAAACACAAATAAATCCAATCAATTCCCTTGAAATCCCATGAATTAATATTAAATCCCATTAACCGCTTCGGCGGTGAAGCGGACCAATTGCTAAGCGGTACTGCGCGGCGATTGGTCGGCTGAGGCCATTGAAAGCGGAGGAGACGGGTTCAAATCCTGCCTGTGGGACCCCCGGACTTTATTTCTCAAAAATAATTTCCTGAGGTCGGGGCACTGATATTCCTTAATATCGGCACCTCTCAAGTGCATTTGAGCCAGTAGCCGCCTACTTGCCGCGGGGTTTTCCATGGTTTCCCCCATGGGTCGATGGAGGGATAATCCCAAGTCGACGTCAGTACCAGGTATGGTAATGAAGTTGGCCATGGACGTGGGACGCGGGACGAAAAAATAGATTTGTTCAGGTAAAAAGAGACCTGAACCTCAAAGACCCGCCAAGGGTGTGATAACCAGAAATAAAAAAAAATATTAAATCCCATTAATTTCTTTTAAATCCCATAAAGTCCCTTAGTGTCCCTAGAAATCCCATAAACTTCCTTTATATCATCCCATTAACTACCATTGAATTCCATGAAATGCTAACATCTACCTCTAATCCGTAATATTCCTTATATTTCCTGAACATTCTTTCACATTCCAATAAATTCCTTTCATATCCCATGACTTGCCAGTAAATTCTCTCGAGTCGCTTCAAGTCCGTAAAAAATCTCATAAAATTCCATAAATTTTAATTAAATCTAATCGAATTTCTTTATGTTCCATGAACTACCATGAAATTCCTTTTAAGTGTCTTTAAGTCCCTTAAAGATCCCTTAAAATCCCGTAAATCACAAATAAATCTAATTAATTCCCTTTAAATCCCACGAATTACCATTAAATCTCATCTGCTTCCTTTTATGTCCTTATAAATCTCTTAAAATCCCGTAAACTCCCTTTATATCCCATTAATTACCATTGAATCTCATTGAATGCTAACATCTACCTTTATTTCCCATGTATTTCCTTAACATTCCATTTCCATACATACCCCCAAAATCCCATCAAGTTCCATCATATCCCATGAATCATGCACCATTAAATCCCATTTATTCACTTTAGGTCTCTTTAAGTCCCTAAAAATTACCTTAAAATCCTGTAGATCACAAATATATCTAATCGATTCCCTTAAAATCCCATAAATTACCGTTAAATCTCATGAATATCGTTCAAATCCCATAGAGTCCGTTTGTGTCCCTAGAAATCCCTTTAAATGTCATCATATCCCATGAATTACCATGAAATACCAATAATTCTCTCTAAGTCTCTCAAAGTTCCTAAAAGTCCCTTAAAATCATATTAATTACAACTAAACCTGGTCCATTCCCGTTGTATCCCATAAATTACCATTAAATCGCATAAAATCCTTTATATCCCTATAAATCCCATAAACTCTCTTTATATCCCATTAATTACCTTTGAATCCCATGAAAATCTAACATCTACCTTTATTTCCCAAACATTGGGAAATACCATTATATTTCCTTGACATATTCCATGCATACCCCCAAAACCCCATCAAGTCCCATCATATCCCATGAATTGTGCACCATTATATACCATTTATTCGCTTCATTAAGTCTCTTTAAGTCCCTGAAAAATCCCTTTAAAATCTCATAAATTGCAATAAAATCTGATCAGTTCCCTATAAATCCCATGAATTACCATTAAATCTTATCAATTTCTATCATATCCCACAGAGTCCCCTTGTATACCTATAAATCCTTTTTATTTTCCTAATCTTCGGAAATTCCATAAAAGCTTATAATTTTTTTACCTTCACCAATAACTGTTCTACATCCACTTTTTATATCCCAGAATATTATAATCTATTTCCTATTTTCATTTTTACATTAATTATTTTCACCCTTCACATGTCACACCATCAGGTAGAAACCTCGAGGGACCCAAACCCAAAAATGACAAAGCATTAATGACTTTCCGGGCTTCTGGAATTCGCTCCCTGCTGTGAAACTCGGAGCCTAATCGCTGCCGAGATCTTCACGGTAAATTAGAGCGCGCTTTATCGAATCACCCTCTAGCGAGATCCAGCTGTATAAATATAAGAAGGACGAAGCCCGTTTATTTTTCGACCACTTTTTCCAATCAAAATATAGTGTTTCCGATTTTTACATTATTTCGCGGTTTTCAAAACCCACAGGCTCCTAAAAAATGCGACTTTACGGACCGATAAAGGTGCGAAAAAACGCGGTTTTTCGCCCTTGGCCGAATAAACACGTTTTTCGTACCCACGGTGCACTGAATCAATTATCTCTATCAGAACCGGAAAAGCGTGTAAACGGGAGTTATGGAACAACGTGATTAGAGGAAAAAACGCCGAGGGTGGTCGGGAGTGCAGGTTTTTCCCTTTTTTCATTCGGATCGTAGCCGGGAGGCCTGAATGAGCGCGCTGAGTGGGCGAGAGAGGCTGAAATTCTCTTCTTTCTATTCTCTATTCTCTCGGGGAACGAACCAGTCAAGGTTTGTTGCCCGGGGAGTGCGCGTCTCGCGAATTTCTTCGTCCATTGTCCGTCATTTTCGCCGTCCGACGATTTTCTTTCGCCCCCGCGAAATTTCTATAAATACCCCTTTCCTCTCCCCCGAAAAGTACGTAAAACGAGGATAATTTTCCGGCTTTATTTTGGTTCCTCGGTGAAAGCTCTGTTGGAGTTCAATGCCTCCGAGGCGATTTTTTATTGAAATACAATTCTCATTGTTCATCGATGATGAAAAAAATTCAATGATTCGATTGATTTTAGTGTACTGAATTGTCTGGATGGTTTATTTTTAATCGAGACAATTTTTAAATTTTGTAATCGTAAATTCGAACATCATCGAAATGATTCGAGATCATTAATTTTTATTTACAACTTCGAAAAAGTATGTTTTTGAGATGAATAAAGTTTTATGGATGTAAGACGTAAATTTTTCAGCTACGCCAATGAACGATGAGACATTGTTTATCGCTGGGTGAAATCTAACGGTTCGGAGAAAAACTGAAGTATGCGATATGGAATGAAGGAATAAATCCGCCGACGGATGTGAAAAAAAAGTGCCGCGTGTTCGGTAATCGAGAGACCCGGTTGGTGGTTGTGTGAGTGCCCGAGAATCTCGGCCCCATGGACGAAAGTTGCTGATCAAAGGAGGGCCGAAAAAATGCGCGCGAGGGACACGGTGCGCTCGGCGCTGCTCGTCGTTTATGCGGCGGCGTGCTTGTTTTCCGCGGTCGCCGAGCCGGAACCCGACGAGCAATTCAACCGGTACGCGAAAACTAAGGACGAGGACAAGTGCTACGATGACAATGGCAGGCCCCGAGTGAGTTAGGAAAATTGGTTTGGGGGTTTTTGGAGGGAAATAGTATATTGTGCGACTAGTGAGAGAAAGAGGAGATTCCTCGAGCGTGGAGATCGCCTCACGAGTGTAGCGAGTGTGGCAACACGCGAGTGGAATCTCCTCTTTCGACCAATAGTGGCACACAATATTTTATTCAACAACCGCGAGAAATATGTGATTTCACGGCCCTGCTGATAGGGGCGGAAATAATGGGTTACCTGATTGATTGACGTAAAAATCGCCCTAAGAGCTTTGCTACGTACTTTAGGGAGTTGAAAAATAATTATCCCTTTCGTTGCTTTGATTTTCATCGGGATTGATTATGACTGTATTCGACACTTTTGTAAACAACAATAAAAACATTGCAGCAATTCACTTTTTGTAATGTTGAGGTTAGGGTTGGGGAATTTGACGTTTCGATACATGTCGAGTCGCTCGTCCGCCATCTTGTTCCATTATCCGTGCGTAAATGGTCGCTTAACTGAGCGTGAGCGAGTAAATAGCTACAGGTCGTTAAGATGAGCGTGGGCGAACAGCTTATCCGCCCGCCCACTAGTGGGCGAACGAGTTCGTCACCCGCATGCCATACGTCAACAATCAGGTAATCCATTATTTCGTCCACTATCAGCAGGGCCATGAAATTACATATTTCTCGCGGGCGTTGAATAAAAGTGTATTTTTGGGTAGGTTGAGAGAATTTGAATAGATGTAACCGTCATTACGAAACAAAATTTGTTTTTGAGTCTTTTTGAGATAGTTGAATTTGTATTGTTTGAATTATTGCAGATTTGTTGTTATTTGATAATTAGGAAACGACGAAAGACAAATAATTTGATTGTATTGAACTTCTAACTTGAAGTTTCCGAATTGAACTTCCGAAAGTTCATTCGAAACTTGAAGTTTTGAAATTGAACTTCAAGTTCCATATGAATCACAGATTTTGAAGTTTAATTTCGAAACTTAAAGTTTCTGATTCAGTTTTAAAACTTTGAGTTTCAAGTTCAATTTAAGAACTTCATTTCGAAAATTGTGAAACTTAACGTTTTGAAATTGAATTTGAAATTTCAAAATTGAAGTTTCATTCGAAAGTCTGAAGTTTGAGGTTCAATTATTAAAAACTTCAAGTTTAAAGTGGAATTTCGAAACTTGAAGTTTTAAATTGAATTCCAAAACTTCGAGTTTGAAGGTCTTTCAGAACTTCAAGTTTGAACTTCGATTCGAAAATTGTGAAACTTCAAGTTTTTAAATTGGATTCGAAACTTCAAGATTGAAGTTTAATTCGAAAATCTAAAGTTTGAGGTTCAATTACGAAACTTCAAGTTTGAAGTTTAATTTCGAAACTCAAAGTGTCAAATTCAATTTTAAAACTTTGAGTTTCAAGTTCAGTTTTATTTCAGAACTTCAAGTTTGATCTTCAATTCGAAAATTGTGAAACTTGAAGTTTTTAAATTGAATTTGAAACTTCAAGATTGAAGTTTAATTCTGAAATATTTAAAGTTTGACGTTCAATTACGAAACTTCAAGTTTAAAGTTTAATTTCGAAACTTAAAGTTTCAAATTCAATTTTAAGACTTCGATTTCCAAATTGAATGTCAGAACTTCAAGTTTGAACTTCGATTCGAAAATTGTAAAACTTCAAGTTTTTAAATTGATTTTAGAACTTCAAGATTGAAGTTTAATTCGGAAATTTAAATTTTGAGGTTCAATTACGGAACTTCAAGTTTAAAGTTTAATTTCGAAACGTAAAGGTTTGAATTTGATTCCAAAACTTCGAGTTTGAAATTCAATTTCAGAACTTCAAGTTTGAACTTCAATTCGAAAATTGTTGAACTTCAATGTTTGAAATTGGATTTGAAACTTCAAGATTGAAGTTTAATTCGAAAATTTGAAGTTTGACATTCAATTACGAAACTTTGAGTTCAAAGTTAAATTTCTAAACTTCACATGAAAATAATTCCAATCCGAAAACTTCGAGTTTGAATTATTCTAGTATGGAAAATTTGAGTTTTAAGTTCAACTCCGAAACATCAGGTTTGAAGTTTAACTCGGACCCTTCAATTAGTTCAAGTTAAGTTAATTGAAGTTTAAACTTCAATTTGGAAATCGCGGAACTAAGTTTGAAGTTGAATGTCGAAACTTCAAGTTTGAATTTCTGTGCAGAAACTTCAAATTTGAAGTTACGAAAATACGAGTCTAAAGTTCAGCGTCGAAACTTCAAATTTGAAATTCGATTCTAAAATGTTATGTTAACAGTTTATTTCCTAAACTTGAAGTTTGAAGTTTAATTTCGAAATTTTAAATTTGAAGTTCGATTCGGAGATTCCAATTTATCATTTTGAAACTTGAAGTTTAAAGTTTAATTCGGAAACTTCGAGTTTAAAGTTCGATTTCGAAAAATCGAGTTTGAAATTCAATTCGGAAACATAATGTTCAGAGTTTAATTCCGAAACTACCAGTTTGAAGTTGAATGTAGGAACTTCAATTTTGAAGTTCAGTTTCGAAACTTCAAGTTCGATGAAATTCAGTTCTGAAACTCCAAGTTTAAAATTAAATTCCGAAACATTAAGTTTTGAGTTCCATTCGGAAACTTGAAGTTTAAAGTTCAGTTTCAAAGATTCAAGTTTGAACTTCAATTCGAAAATTGCGGAACTTTAAGTTTGGAATTCAATTCAAAAACTTCAAGTTTGAAGTTCCATTCCGAAACTTCAATTCGTTTAAGTTAATTGAAGTTCAAACTTCAATTCGAAAATTGCGCAACTAAGTTTGGAGTTGAATGTCGAAACTTCAGTTTTTAAGTTCTGTGCAGAAATTTCAAATTTGAAGTTCAATTTGGAGACTTTAATTTATAAATACGATTGCAAAAGTTCAAATTTGGAGTTAAATTTCAAAGTTTAAAGTTTGGACTTTTATTGCGAAACTTGAAGTTCCGAATTTAATTTCGGAACTTGAAGTTTGAAGTTCAATTCGGAAACTTCGAGTTTGAAGTTCAATTCCGAAAAATCGAGTTTGAACTTCAATTCGAAAATAATTGCGGAACTTTAAATTTGGAGTTGAATGTTGCAACTTCAAGATTAAAGTTCAATTCGAATATTTAAAGTTCGAAGTTCAATCACGAAACTTGAAGTTTAAAGTTCAGTTTAGAAACTTCAAGTTTGAAATTCAATTCCGAAATTTCAATTTATTTAAGTTAATTAAAGTTTAAACTCCAATTTGAAAATTGCAGAACTAAGTTTGAAGTTTGATTACGAAAATCCAAGCTGAAGGTCAAGTTTCGAAACCTTAAGTTTGAAGTTCGATTCGGGAATGTAAAGTTCAGAGTTGAATTCCAAAACTTCAAGTTTGAAATTGCATTTCGAAACTCCAAACTTGAAGTTTAATTGGGAGACTTTAAGTTTGATGTTCAATTTCGAAAATTCAAGTTTAAAGTTTCATTCCAACGCTTCAGATTTGTAATTCTATTTCGAAACTTAAAGTTTGATGTCTAATTCTGAAACTTCAAGTTAAAACTTTAATTCGGAATCCCCAAGTTTGAAGTTCACTCACGAAATTTTAAGTTTGAAGTTCCATTCAAGAACTTCAAGTTTCAAGTTCAATTTATTTTAAAACTTCTCGTCTGAACTTCGATTCAAAAATTGCGAAATTGATAAACTTTATAACTTTGAATATTCGAAAAATACGAAACTTGAAGTTTGGAGTTGAATATAAAAACTTCAATTTTAAAGTTCTTGACCTTTAATTTTCATAAAATTCTATAAAATCCTATTAAAAATCTTTTATAAAATTCTGTTCTCTATAAGACGACCTTATACAATTTTGATAACGAATTTTATGGAATTCCAAGTTTATATGAGTTTATCACAAGTCACTTGATAAACGAAAAAAAGAAGCTGACTCAACTTCCGTCCTAGTTTTTTGACGAAATGGATTATACTGCTGAATTTACTAGATTTTACTAGTAATCAGCATCTAGAATTGAGTAGATGCATCGACTAGATTGGGAAAAAACCATGGTTTCCCTCTTTTCACAGAGGTGCATACCGCCATTCGAAAACGCCGCTTACGGCGTGGTCATGGAAGCGACGCAGTCGTGTGGCCAATACGGGCCCATGGAGTTTTGCAAACAAACCGGCGATAAAACAAAATCCTGCTCCATTTGCAAAGAAGGCGATCACGACTCAGTTTTTCTCACGGACCAAGAGAACAATGACAACGCCACTTGGTGGCAATCGCCAACTATGTTCGAGGGAATTCAGTACCCCAATCAAGTCAATTTGACTCTCAGATTAGGTGAGAATAATCTTTGGTATATTAATTTGACTTTGCGAAAATTGTACAGGTGGGAAGTTATGAATATATTCAATATTGCAAATTTATGACAAAATTTTTGAGCTACTCCTACTCTCCCTCTCCCCAGCTTGAATTATTTGCCTATATTAGAAAAAAACATGTGGCCACCCCCGCCGCCACGTACGTAAGTTTTCCGTAAATTCCCATAAACTCCTATCGATTCATATCAACTCCTGTCAATTCCCACAAATGCCAGTCGATTCCCATTAATTCCTGTTGATTCTTATCATTCATACTGATTCTTATCATTCCTACTGATTCTTATCACTTTCCATTAATTCATGTAAATTCCTGTTGACTCCTATCAATTCCTATTGATTCCTATCGATTCCGATCAATTTTCATCCATTGTTATCGTCAATTCTTATTAATTCCCATAGATTCGTACCAATTCCCATCAATTCCTATTGACTCCCATCAATTTTTATCAATTCTCACCAAGTACCATCGATTCTATTATTCTAATCAATTACTGTCAGTACCAATCAATTCCTATCAATTTCCATTGATTCCGATCAATTACCATTAATAAGTAATGATTCACATCAATTCCTATAAACTCCCATTGATTCCTATTGATTCCCACAACCAATTTTCATCGACTCCCATCAATTCCTATCGATTCCCATAATTTTCCATTGACTCTTATCAATTCCTATCAGTTCCTGTGGATTGCCATCAACTTCTATTCTATCAGTTCCCATCAATTCCCCTTGATTCCCATCCATTCCCATCGATTCTCATCAATTTCTATCAATTTCCATTGATTCCTATTAATTTATATCGATAGTTATCGATTCCTATCGATTCTCGTCAATTTCCATTGACTCCCATCAATTCCTCTAAATTCCTATCGATTTCCATTGATTTCCATTGTCCCATTACCAATTTCTATCGACTCCCATCAGTTCCTAATGATTTCTATCAACTCCCATCAATTCTTATTGATTCTCATCAATTTCTATCAATTTCCATTAATTCCTATTAATTCCCATCAATAGTTATTAATTCCTATTGATTCCCATCGATAATTATCCATTCCTATTGATTCCCACCTATTCCTATCGAATCTAATCAATTTCCATTGACTCCTATTAATTCCTATCGATAGTTATCGATTCCCATCGATTTCTTTCGATTCTCATCAATTTCCATTGATTCCCATCAATTCCCATCAATTCATATCGATTCTCTCAATTTCCATCAATTTCTATTGATTTCTATTAATTCCTGTCGATAGTTATCGATTCCTATAGATTTTCATCAATTTTCATCCCATCAGTTCCTATAAATTCCTATCGATTTCCATTTATTCCCATCACCGATTTCCATCGACTCTCATCAATTCCTAATGATTTCTATTAATTCCCATCAATTTCTATTGATTCTCATCAATGTCTATCAATTCCCATTGATTCGTATTAATTCCTATCGATAGTTATCTATTCCCATCGATTCTCATCAATTTTCATTGTCTCCCATCAATTGCTCTAAATTCCTGTCAATTTCCATCTACTCCCATCGATTCCTAATGATATCTATCAATTCCCATCAATTCCTATCGATCACCGTCAATTCCTATGGATTTGCATCAATTC
>JAPYZK010008240.1:0-14003 GCA_030522785.1 Platygaster equestris | reverse complement strand
TTAGTTCCGAACGCCACCGCCCCCTCACGTAATTAGTTCCGACGGCTGCCGCGTACATTATGCGTTATCAGGCGGCGGTCGTCGGAACTAATTACGTGACTGGAGTGGTAAAGTGCTACATAACCCTCACTTTTTAGGTGGCGTTTCAGGGTCGTTACAGGCTTGTTGCGGGTAATAGTACATTACCGCCCATTCGGAGTAATGCCGATTTTGCGAAACGAAGAATCGCAGTCCGAGGCGAAGCCGAGGACTGTAATCGTTTCGGTAAAATCAGCTTTTGCCTGAATGGGCCGTACTGTATTTTACGCGACGAGGATCGAAAAAGACCTTTGAAGTACCACTTTTGAGGTTAGAGTCGCGTAATATAAAATGCTAAATTATTTATGGGCCTTTTTTTACCAATGGAGCCCGAAATGTTGATAGCGGGAGGACTAGTACAATAAATGAGTTTCTTGACTAGACGATTCTGGGCCGCGATGCGGCCGACCGTCATGGCCGCCGGCAACGCGGGCGGCACGACGATCGTGATAAGGTCCAGGGCCTTAAGAATTGTCTCCTTCGCCGGTTCCCCTTCCATCGCTTTCGTGGTCGCCGTGTAAACCAAGCCAAAGGACGCGATGACCGCCAAGATGCCCACGAATTTGTACGAGTCTTGCTCGAACTTGAAGTCCACCGGGGGAGGGTACATTATGGACCTGACCAAGCATCCCTTGCTGGTGCTGAATCCCGTTCTTATCACCACTGCTAATACCTGTCGAACACGGTTTTTTGTTATTGTTTTGAAGGATTAATTTGGGCCCGAAATCTGGGAATAATCGATTTTAAAGATAGAGGTCGAATTACGAGGAATCGTGTCAAGAAATCGTTATTTTACGGTGGGACAATGTTTGTATTTTTTTTTGTGTTTTTTTGTATTTGACGACGGTTTTTAAATTTTTGTAAAATTAAGCGAGTTTTTACGACGTTCTCGTTACAAAACTGTTTTGAAGTAATTAATTTTGAACGTTTATGTTTGAAAACAGGGTAAGAATTTTGGTTAGGATTTTGGAACTAACAATTTTTACGAGTTGGAAGCGATTCAGAAAATGTTTCTTTACCTATTATGCAATGAAATTTGGGGTTGCACATTTTTTGGATGTTACATATCGCGTGGCTGATTTTATAGAATTTTAGATTGTCGAATAAAATAATCTAAACTTGCGATATGGAGGACGTCGAAGCTGAGAAATTAACGATATTATCGATAGTATCGAAGTTGAGAAATAATCGATATTTTCGATAATATTAAAGTTGAGGAATTATAGATGTTATCGAAGTCGACAAATTATCGATATTATCGATGTTGATAAATTACCGAAAATATCGAACTTGAGGAAAAATATCGAAATTGAGAAATTATCGATATTTTCGATAGTGCGAAGTTGAGGAATTATCTATTATCGATAAGATCAAAGTTGAAAAATTAACACTATCGATAATATAAAAATTTAGGAATAATCGATATTGTTAATAATATCAAAGTCGAAAAATTATAGATATTATTGAAATCGACAAATTATCGATATTGTCAAAGTCGACAAATAATCGATACAATAAATAAGATCAAAGTTGAGAAATTGACGATAGTATCGACAGTATCGAAGTTGAGAAATTATAGATATTATCGAAGTCGACAAATAATGGATATTATCGGCGTCGACAAATTATCGATATTATCAATAAGATAATAGTTGAGAAATTGACAATATTATCGACAGTATCGAAGTCGACAAATTATAGATATTATAGAAGTCAACAAATTATCGATATCATCGATAAGATCAAAGTTGAGAAATGAACGATATTATCGATAATTATCAAAGTTGAGCAATTATAGATATTTTCTGAGTCGACAAATTATCGATATTATCGATGTTGATAAATTACCAATTATATCAAAGAAAATATCGAAATTGAAAAATTGTTGATAGTTTCGAAGTTAAGAAATTATATATATTTTCAATAATGCGAAGTTAAGGAATTATCGATATTATCGATGATATCAAAGTTTAGACATTATCGAAATTTCTCAGTTTCGATGTTATCGATAATTTCTCAACTTTGATGTTATCGATAATATCGAAGTTGAGAAATTACTAAATATGTAGAATTTTATCCACTTTTTAAGAATGAATATCGATATTATCGAAGTTGAGAAATGGTCGATATTATTGATGTTGAGAAATTTTCGGTAATATCGAAGTTGAGAAATTATCGACATCGATGATAATGTAAAAACTGAAAAATTATCGACAATATCTAAGTTGAAAAATTATCGATAATGTCGGAGTTAAGAAGTTATCGATGTTGAGAAACTATCGATAATATCGAAGTTGAGGAATTCTATACTGTCGATAATAACGATAATATCGAAGTTGAGGAATTATCCATACAATCAAAGTTGAGAAATTATCGATCTTATCAAAAATTCTGTCACAACTGCTTAAAAATTCAAAGCTCCAAAGCCTGAAAATTCTTCAAATCTTCAAAGCTTTCAGAATTTCCAAAACTTTCAAAATCAGAGCTAAAAAACTTGAAAATAGTACGAAACTTAGAAGTTTCCAAAAACTTCGAAATTCCCTAACTTCAATATTTTCCCAAATTCGTTAAGACTTCAAAAATTAAGAAACTTCCAAATTTCAAAACTTCAAAACTCCAGCCGGAAACCCTCAGATTCATTGATATCTTTCCCTTTACATCCAACAAAAGTTCAATCGAAGCCGCAAATCTCAAGGTATGCTATTCACCTTTTCGGTGCCGAAGTACCGAGTCTGAAGGACCCTCGTTCCCGAGTACAAGGTGTGCCTAGCGTGCTCTTTCGTGTCATACAGGACATCACCGGGACAGGTCGGGATGGGCGTCTTAGTGACGGGCACGGACTCGCCCGTGAGCATGGACTCGTTGAGGATGCAGTTCCCCGTCAACAGGACTGCGTCGCAGGGCATTTGACAGCCGTGCGACGGTATCACCAGGACGTCGCCCGGCACCAGCTGCTCCGCCGGGATGCTCGCCGTCTGACCGCTCCCCCGGTCCCGCAACACCGTCGCTACGTCCGACGACGAAACCGTCGACCGCAAATTTCTTTGGTTCTGCAACAACAATAGCAAAAGTTGACGTTATTTCAAATTTTAGTCAATTTCGGGCAAAATTCGGGAAATTGGGATAATCAAAGTTGTTTACAAAGCCTGGAATTCGAATGTGAAAATCAAGCGATTTCGGCGTTATGAATAAAAATTACTTCGGCATCGAAATAAATGTGTGTGTATACAGAAAATGAACGTTTTAACTGCAGTTTTTTGTACGATAATCACGCTATATTTTAAATATTTTTTTATACGAAATCGTTTATGTTTTTGAAAGAAAAAGCATAATTTTTTTCGATAGTTATTTATATCAATAATATCGAAGTTGAGAAATTAATAATAATGTAAAAATTGAGAAATTATCGATAATATCAAAGTTGAAAAATTTTCGATAATGTCGAATGTGAGATACTATCGATATTATCGAAGTTGAGAAATTATCAATAATGCCAAAGTTGAGAAATCGTCGATAAAATTGAAGTGAAGAAACTATCGGTAATATCGAAGTTGATTTAATTAATTTCGAAACTTGACAACTTGACTTTGAAATTATCAAAAACTTTAAATTCTTTGAAACTGTAAAAATCGTGTATGAATCGTCACATTTCCTTTCAGACGAAGATGAAAAAACACATACCAAACGCGTTTGATACGCCCCCGAGCCAATGCTGTAGGAAGCCATCATAAAAATGGCAATGGCATAGGCCACGTAGGTGTCGGCGACCCACAGGCAAATCGTCAACATTTGAAACACGTTATATGGATTCATGGCTTCTAAGCAGATTAGCGACAACAGGCTGTTTATCGGAACCGCGATCTCGTTGTTGCCGTAAACGCTGCGCCTGGAATTTGAAAAATGTTTCAAGTTTCTATTTACACAGTTGAACGGAAAGCTATAAAAGACTGCAATTTCGCAATTCCTTTCAATTCTACCCCATAAATCAACAACACAATAAACAAACCGCATAAATTGCTGATAAGTGCTCAAGCCCGGGGACTGGTGCAAGGTGGAAGTGGAAACGCCCTGATCCAAACCTCGGAGCTTCAGAAATTCGGCCCTTTCCGCGTCCCAGACGTACTTAAATTTTTTGCATTTAAACATTACCAGCGACTCGACCTCTGAAAGTTCAAGCGTTCATTTTAATCACTTGTTGAATTGATAATCGTTTAAAAATAAAGGCATCTCATTACGTTTGAAGGAACCGCCGAGTAGATGAAGCGACAGCATTGGCACTTGCTTTTCTTCTTTGACTGTGAACATGCCGTTGCTTTCCGACCATGGCTCGCTCGGAATCGTTTTTTCAGCATCCATGTACGTTTTTCTGCGAATAGTGTTTCCATAAGTGAAAGTCTACCGTGAAAAGTGTTTTCATATACGGAAGTTTACTATTAAAAGTTTCTGTGAGTATTACGTAGAAATTTTTCAAGTTTTTATGAGTGCAAGTATACTGTAAGAGTTTCCGTGCGCGAAAAAAAAGTTGCCATGTACGGAAGTCTGTTATTAAAAGTTTCAATGAGTGGAAGTTTACTGTCAAAAGTTTCCATAAGTCTGGTGTTGAAAGTTCTCAAGTTTTCATAAGTGCAAGTGTACAGTAAGAGTTTCCATAAGTGAAAGTCTACGGTAAAAAGAGTTTCCATAAGTGGAGGTATACTGTAAGACTTTCCATAAGTAAAAGTTTTCAGTGAAGGGTGTTTTTCGAACAATAAAATTCTACCGCACACACTGGACTTACACAACTTCATCAGCCGTGACGCGCTCAACTTTTTGCACATGGTAGCTTGTGTGTTTTCCCTGAAACCGTTCGACCAAAAGAACGGTCTCGGCTTCTTCCAAGCTGCATTCCGAGTGAGTTGCGAGAAGCATCAATTTCGGGACCCAATGAAATAAGAGCCTCAAAACGCCGCCGCTCGCGATTATCAAAAACCACGTTATCGTGAAGCGCAAGAAATCCCTCTTGTACCTGTCGCGTTCGAAACACACCAAATTTTTTTTACTTCCAGAAATACCACTCACATTGTACGATCAGAAGGACATTCGCCCGAAAGGCAATTTGCCCGAATTTATAAAATACGCCCGAAAAATGTTTTTATTGCATCCCGGGGCTTGGAAAATACGAAAATTTCTGGATAATGGGCTTTCGGGCAAATAGACAGTAGAAAAATTCTGCACACCTGTAAATTGCATGCATAATTTCGAAAAATTATCAAAAATTTTTTCATTGTCAGAAATACCACTTAAATTATACGATTGGAAGCTCATAAAAAAAACTCATCAGAAATATAATACACCTTGGAAAATAAGTGAAAATTACTGCATTGCAGACCTCAAAAACGACGAAAATTTTCAGCTTTTCGAGAAAATGGACTTCCGGGCAAATACACTGTAGAGAAAATTTACAGTATCTAAATTCTACAAACCCGTAAATTTCCATTTCGTCTTCTTCGTTGGGGTTAATGTACTCCACTCCATTTTTGAGGTTCAGTACGCCGTTTCCTCGGTTTCCTGTTTCCGAAAACAAAAATTTCATTGAATTTTTTCAAAAATTAACGAAATGATAAGGACTGCGAATGAATTATTTTGTTATTTTCAAAACAAGTTGGAATTTGCATGAGATTCAATCCGCGAAAACTGGCACGAATTTGCATGTGCTAGAATAAACAAGTAAAAACAAAATAATGTATTAAAAATAAAATTTTTATTCCATGTTCACGCAATATGAATGAAGCACTTGTACAAAACGAAAAACAATAACAAAAATACGAAGCACAATGGTTAAGACAATAAATTATCGAGTAATGTACAAAGTAAATGATGATTCGATAAAAATAAAACATTGTCGCGTCTCAAGGTTGAGACGAGCATACATGACCGCGGCATTTTCTATTTCTAAACAAGGAAAAAATCATAATACGTAACAATAAATAAACCATTGCATAATTGATAACTCTGAAAAATTCATTAAAAGCTCAACAATTTTGAAGAATCCAAAAAATATTACAAAACGCCCGAAAAACTCGTCAAGAATAAAAAAAGTACAAGAATTTAAATCCAAAAAATTTACGAAAACATCATCGAAATACATCAAAATTTCACGAAATTTTGCAAATAGGTACCAAAAATAATTATTGTGAAATATACAAAACTAAAAATAAATGAAATTTTCGAATAACAAAAAATAAAGAACATGAAAGAATACCAAAAAACTGAGAGAAGTTTAAAAAAAATTCATGATCGTGAAATCTAGCATTCCAAAAAGTTCACAAAATTATGAAAATCATTAAAATTCTTTAAAATCCCCCAAAATCTCTTCATAAAAAAAATCTCCCAATTTCACAAAAACCAAAAAATTTCAGAAAAACTCACGATTACAAAATCGCGCATTCCGAATAAAATTTACGTAAAAATCATTGAAATTCTTTCTAAATCCCCAAAAATTCTGCAAACTCCCAAAAAACTCATTAAAAACCATTACAGAAGTTCCGAAAATACCTCAAAATTTTCCAAAATCCCTCAAATCCCAAAAACTTCCCCCTCCTTCTCTACCAAAATTTTCAGAATTCCAAAAAATACTACTAACTCCAAAAAAACAAAAACGCATTATATCGTGAATTTTACGAAAATTCAAATAAAACAAAATTTACAAAGTATTAAAATCGAAATACGCAAGAAGAATTTCAAAAAGCCTAAAAAATTTGAAAGAAATCCAATATTACAAAATCTATCTAAGCAAAAAATGCATTAAAAACTTCCTAAATTTAAAAAAAAAAAAATCTTTTAAAAATACCAAAACTCCCGTAAACCCCCAAAATAATCCCTCAAAACCCTTACAAAAATTCCCAAAAGGCCTTTAAACCCCCAAATCCCCCCCCCCCCCCCCCCCCCCACTCCCTACCCAAATTTTCAGGATTCTAAAAGATAGTACGAATTCGGAAAAAAAATTATATCGTGAATTCTACAAAAATTAAGATAAAACAAAATTTACTAATTATAAAAATCAAAATACGTATAAAATTTTTTGAAAAATTCACTATTACGAAATCTATTCATACAAAGATTTTTTTTAAATTTATCAAATACTTTCAAAATTTGACAAAAACTACAAAAATTCGGAAAAATTCACGATTCCAAAAAAAAATTACATAAAAATCATCTAAACTCCTTCAAAATCCCCAAAAATTCCGTCAACACCCAAAAAACTCATTCAAAACCATCGCAAAAGCTCCAAAAATCCCCCCAATCCTCCCAATTACCCTCCAACAGCTCCGTCTTCTGTTCCCTCTGTTGCTCGCAATTCTCCACGTTCCTCAACCCGAAGACGCTGTACGTGTTCCTGGCCAGCCTGAGATTCATCCTGTCCCCCATCCTGGATCAACTTCACCCCCCACTTTGTTTATCAGCGACAACAATGATCACTAGTTTATAATATTGAAATCCGCGAAAACCCGCGTGTCCTTCTGCTACCGACACCGGCAACCCATTGTCTTTCCGCGGTGCGGCAAAAGGATGAACAGAAAAGCGAGGCCCATCATCGCCGGTAAGAGAAGGAACAGCGAGTGCTAGCGTCGCCGCGACGGGTCCTGGCGACGACGGGGACCCGGGTGGTGCAGTAGCGTCCCGCGGCAGGCGTGTCAGTCGCCGGGGTCGGCGAGTTTGCGCCCGCCGAGTTTCCGCCACCTTGGGAACGCGAAAAAGGTGCGGCGGGCCTGTCCACTGACCCTCGTCATCGCGGCGACGCCGCCACCGTCGTCGCCGCGTTCGCAAGTACCGCCCCGGAACAACCCGGACACTTCGACGTCGAGCTCCTTCGACGCTAACCTCCCGACCTCGACGATGCGCTGCATTACGCGCGCCGGAACTTGGTTCGCGGCGTGAGGGACCTCGCCGAGATCCAGGACACGATGTCCCGACACCTGGAAAGAGGAATATTTTGTATCGATGACAACGTATAGTGGAAACTCACATATCGTCCCTCTTTATATTTAATACCAGTTACTTGAAAATGGTATACTCTGGGCATAAGACCTTTAAATACAGTAAAATCTCGATTTGAGGATTTTGAACACCGTGGGATCTTAATTGGAGTCATTCAATCACAGTAAAATTTCGGCTGAAGTGCTTATAATACATTAGAATCTTGACTCAAGTCGTTCAAGTAGAATTAACTTAAGAGAAAAGAGTTCAAAACACAGTCAGTTCTCGATTTAGGTGCTTGAACCACACTAAACCTTGATATCTGTCCTTCGGATATAGTCAAGTTATGACTAAAGTTCATTATGTACAGTAAGATGTATATTTCAGTTCTTTACAGTAAAACCTCACATACTGTCCACTCTTTCTATCTTTGTCTCCTTTCATATGGTCTAATAAATCCTGCTGTTAATCAGTGGACAATATGAGAAGCTGTCAGGGATGGAGAGTGGACAGTATGAAAGGTTTTACTATAGTTCTTTACAGACAGTGGACTTTCGTTCGAAGTCCTTTGAATGTAGTAAACCATGGATATAAGTCCCTCAAATACACCAAATTTCCGATCTGAGTCTTTCAAATACAGTGAACTCTCAATTTAAGCCGTTCAAATACAGTAAACTCTTGTTTACATCGCTGAAAATACAGTGATCTCATAATTTAAGTCATTCAAGTACAGATAACTTTCGAAAAGTTTCCAAAATGCAGAAAACTCTATTTGAGCCATTAAAATAAAGTTAACACTCAATACAAACCGTTTAAATACAGTAAAATCCCAATTTAAGTATTTCAAACACAGTGGAAATTTGATGCAAGTCGTTTAAATCCAGTTAACTCTTGATTATATTGCTCTCGATACAGTGCTCTCTTCCTATAAGTCATTCAGGTACCGTTAACTTCCAAAAAGTCTTCAGAATACAGTCAACTGTCCATTTGATCCATTTAAATGCAGTAAACATTCGATATGAGTCCTTCAAATACAGTAAAACCTTGTTTCGTGTCATTTAACCGCAGTAAACTCTCGATTTCAGTCCATCCCCATGCAGTTTACTTTCGATCAGAGTCAACAGCGAAAAATGTACTCTATTCAATTAATTTCAGTACAGTCAACTGCTGACGAAAGTCCTTAAAACACAGTCAACTCTCGATTTAGGTGCTTGAACCGTTATAAACTTTTAACATCAGTCCTTATATTCCAGTGATCAAATCTTGGGCTTTCATAAGCGTAATCGATCTATTGTATCGTCTATCTCGTCTATCAACACAGCGAAAAATAATAGCATTATGACTGATTACGACAATAGTCGGGAAACGGCGAAAGATATCGTATTATCGGCGTCATCATCGATGTATCATATTCAACGCGCCATTTTTATCGCGATAACGAAGAACAAGAAATACCCGAAACGTAAACACTCTGCCTAATATTTAAAAAACACGCTTATAAAAGAGCAGGATGATATTTCAAAAAAAAAAAAAAAAAATAAAAATAATTTTATCCAATTTAGAATCGATCTTAATTATTTTCTTGAGTTTCGATTTTAATTTTTCGGGTCCGATTTTCAAATTTTTTCAATTTAAGAAACATTATCTTTTTCCTTATGAATTCAAAACTTCCAGAGATATTTTTACCCGCGTCAACAACGAAATTAAGCAGTAAATTTTAAAAATGCACGCGAATGGATTTTTTTATCGTCAACATAAATTTTTCGAGTTCCAAAGTAGCTCGATATAATCGTGTTTTATTTACTCAGATGGAAGCAAGCTGGCAATTTAGATACATTCCTCATGCAATTAAAGTGTGGAAATCAAGTGCCATAAGGTTCGTTTGTTCATGTCGTACAATGCGAAAATGAACCTTATCGAAATCGCACTTTTTACCTTCTGAATTTAAACCACATCATTTATTATTTAGATAATAAAATAAAAAATTGATCCGAACAATACAGATTCAATACAATTAAATTCGACTCAATTCAATGTAAATTTTCGAAAGTTTTTTAATTTTGTTCAATTCGAAAATTGCAAGATTGAAAATTCGGAATTTTACTATGAGTAGGTTCCAATTTTCGAATTCAGCAAGTTTTGAATTCATAATTTTAACATTTTTGAATTTTCAATGGCCATGTATGTATTTCAACTATTCAAACTTACGAATGTGAACTGAGATATCACAATACAAAGAGATCACTGTATTTTCAGCAATATAATCAAGAGTTCACTGTATCTGAATGACTTGAATTAAGAATTCTCTGTATTTGAAAGACTCAGATCAAAAATTTAGTGCATTTGAGGCTACGGTTCCTATATACGAACGACTTTAAACAAGAGTCCCCTGTCCGTAAAAAACTGCAGTATAACCTCTCATACTGTCCACTCTCCATCTTTGTCAGCCTCTCATATTGTCCACTAGTCAACAAAAGGGTTTATTAGACCGTATGAGAGGAGACAAAGCTAAAAAAGAGTGGACAGTATGAGAGGTTTTACTGTAAAGGACTGAAATACACATCTCACTGTACATAACGAACTTGAATCATAACTTGACTATATCTAAAGGACTGATATTAAGGGTTTAGTGTGGTTCAAGCACCTAAATCGAGAACTGACTGAGTTTTGGAGTCTTTCCTCTTAAGTTAACTCTACTTGAATGACTTGGGTCAAGATTCTACTGTATTATGAGCACTTCAACTGAAAGTTTACTGTAACTGAATGTCTTTAATCAAAATTCCACTGCGTCCAATGGACTCGAATCAAGATTTTACTGTATTTGAAGGATTCATACCGAGTGTTCACATTATGTGAATGGCTCGAACAGAGTTTTGACTGTATTTTGAACACTTTTCGGAAGTATACTGTACTCAAATGACTCGAACCGAGAGTTTTTATTTTTTTTAGTTTTAATTTTAAATAATAGTATTTTAATTTTCTAAAATTAAGATAACACTCTATTTAAAGGATACTAACCGACAATTTACTTTACAATGACTTACACCCAGGGTTTATTTATTCAAAGGATTCAAAAACGAGATTCCGCCATCTACGAAGATCAAATAAAGACCTTTTTGACACTCAAATCACCACCCCAGCCCACCTTTCTCAAAACCCGAAAACCCGACTAAAAAAAAACATTATTTCCCAAAAAAATCTCAAAACAAAAAACCGACTCACGTGCAATCCACTCGCGTTTTTCCCGAAACCAACAACAACCGCACGAAACGTCTATTCCCGATAAAAGTCGAAGGGCAAAGTGCCTAAACTTAATTAACAAATTATCCGCGTTCTATTTTCGGGACGGAAACACAGTAAAAATTGCAATCTGTTGCGTCACTGCATTTTACAACGCGAAACATCGGGAATATCATATTCGGTAAACGGAAGGAAAACGGGGGTATTAGATTTTGGGGCGTTCGAAATTCCCCGTCTATATTTAATTATCTCGAATGGCGAGGCAAAGAGGCGAGCGAGGTTTCGCCGAGGACTGAGTCTGCGAAACGGCAAGCGAGTAATCATGCCTCGCTCGCGATGCTTCGAACACAGAGTGCGTTCACATCGATCGACATGTAACATTGAGAATTTAGGGGCTTCCGCCGTTTCTGTAGGTATGGAATGAAAAGAAAAATAACGTTCGGAACTGAGAGTTTACTGTGTACGAGTTACGTAAATCTAGAATTTAGTGTATTTGGATAACTATAATCGGGGATCAAGTGTATATAAAGGACGTAAATCGAGACTTTACTGTATTTAAAGGAGAGTTCACTGGGTTTAAGCAACATGAATCGAGAATTTAGTGTACTTGGATGACTTGAATCGAGGAACTACTTTGTGTTATGGACGTAAATCCAGACGTAACTGTATTTAAAAGAGGGTTTACTGGGTTTAAGTAACTTAAGGACGAAAATCGAGACTTAAAAAATCATCGATATAAACATCGATATTCGTAAGAAACATCGACACTCACGGAAAAATATCGGAAAAACATCGACACTTTTTTTAAACATCGATACGAATGAAAATATCGATAGAAACTTTGATACTTGCGGAAAATATCGAATAATACATCGAACTCTTCAAAAATATCGATACAAATAACAATATCGATAAAAAAATTGATACTTGCGAAAAATATCGAAGAGAACATCGATACTCACAAAAAATATCGATATTAACATTGATACTGAAAAAATCAGAACTGATCATTTCACGATTGGAAAACTAAAAATGACTTGAAATTACATAAAAGTATTATTTTTTTATTTACATAAAAATGATAATCATCATTTTATTTTGTCAAACAGTTCGATTTTAGTATTGTTCAATTTCCTCAACTTGAATCGTGGTTCTGCTGTACATGAAAGACTAAAATCGAGACTTTACTGTACTTCGAGGACTGATATTGAGGGTTTACAAGGTTCAAATTATTTTAATCCAGAGTTGACTGTATTTAAACGACTCCAATCAAAATTTTACTGTAGTTTTAACACTCAAATCGAAGATTTTCTGTATTTTCTTATGCTTGAATTCTCAATTCTTGAACATTTCTTAAATTTACGAAAAATCAAATTTTCAGCTCGTTAAAAGTCAACAAATCTGGAAATTCCTGAATTTCATAGTAAAAATCTCCTAATTTGAAATTCTATTCCGCAAATAATCTATTTTAGACAATTTGTATTCTAATATTCTTTCTAAGAGCAGAAAAGCAGAAGAACATCGACATTGATGAAAAAACATCGATACTTTTCAAAAATATCGATAATATCAATACTCATAACCAACATCCTCTGTAATCCAAAACTAGCCCAAATTTTCAGCCAATGCTATTTTGAAATTCTGAAACGTTAAAAAACCCTTCCTTACTGTAGAAAAATGAAAAAATATAACGAAAAAATATAACCAATACAGAAGTATATATTTTTTATAAAAATAACCGCCGGCGGCCATGTTGATCCACCCACACATGAACATACACAATAATGAAATTTGACAATTTAAATGTCAGACTCACCTCAAAAAATCCCTGAGTAATTTTCACTTGATCGCTACAAAATTCGCTCCAACAAAAACAGTTTTCCAGAAAAACACACTTTTTTCACCCGAAAACACGTAAAATTTCGCAAAAGATTCGATTCACTGATCCCGCCTGCGCCGCGTAAATGTCAATACACTGTACCGCACACGCGATCAATAAAAAAAATTCAAGAAAAACGTAATTACTTCCCCTCAGAATTTCGGATTCCCCGGACTGCAACGGAAATGAACCAAACTTTCCGGGCGCAAAACGATTTCGATTCCCGAAAATGAAGAACAACCAACATTTTCCGACCGTGGACAAATTAATGCAACTGAAAATAAAAACAAAACGAGCGAGTTCATTTTCCACTTGCTTCGTTCGTCACTCGATAATTTCACGAAATTTCACGGTAGTTTCCGAATTTGCATCCTTTTTGACACGAAAATTGTCAATATTTTCGGAGCATTTATTTGCACTGATTTGCACTTATTTTTCGACCGCGGATGCGCACGTCACAGAGTACACGACACGCGCCAATAACCAATAACAACGCCGCCAACACACTGACGGATCACGGATGGCAAGACGGCAATTTCTTTGTAGGTATACCAAATTTGAATGGAACGGTTTTTACTGTTTTTGGAACAGTTTTAATTTTTAATGTAGAATCACATGTGTCAGTTTGTTTCTGTAAATTTTATTCAAAAATTGCAAGAATTGGGGAAAAAAGGTTGTTTATGGTGCTGCCATCTTAAGAGGCCAGGAAGTTTTAATTTGGTTTCATGTGCAAATTTACATTAAAGCTGTATTTTTTTTTTTTTTTTTTTTATACCGGTTACTCACACCCTTGGCGGGTCTTTGAGGTTCAGGTCTCTTTTTACCTGAACAAATATATTTTTTCGTCCCG
>JAPYZK010008238.1:0-11421 GCA_030522785.1 Platygaster equestris | reverse complement strand
TTTCAACTTTATTGAATCATTCTTGCAATTATTAGAAATTTTCAGAATCCACTAGAAACCCTTGAAAAGTCACTAAAAACTCCTGGAAAGTTATACGAAGTTTCTAACTAGTTAACGGAGACTCCTTAGAAGTCATAAGATCATGTTAGGAGTTATTTTGAGTTTACGAAATTCTCAACATCATCTGAAAGGTCACTAGATCTCTCACAAAAATCTTAGATTGTCCCTAAATTAACGCAAGACCCAAGCTCACTGGATCGATGTCAAAATTACGCGGAACCTGTTAAAAGTCACTGGAACTCCGAAAAAGAAACCAAATACTTATTCATAGGATCATTCTAGGAATTTATATAAACTTTCAAAATTCACTAGAAACCCTTGAAAAATCACTAGAACATCCTTAAACTTATTTATAATCGTTGAAAAATTCCAGAATCATCTGAGAAGACACTAGAAACCCAAAAAAGTCACAAGATCTCTCACAAAGTTCCTAGATCGGCCTCAAATCAACTCGAAAAACTTACAAACCCACAAAAAATGTCTGAACACTTACATAAACCTCCTAAAAAGTCACTAGGTCTCCCAAAAAGTAACTGGAAGTTTTTCAAACTTATTGGCTCATTCTGGGAGTCATCAAAAACTTCTCGAATCCACTAGATACCCCCAAAAGTCGCGAAGGTTTTAATATTATCTGGAAGGTCACTAGATTACTCAGAAAAATCCTCCATTGTTCTAAAATTGACGCAAGACACTCGGGAACTCACTAAATCAATCACAAAATCACGCAAATCCTTTGAAAAGTCACTATAACTCCGGAAATGAAGCTAAAAACTTCTTTAAACTCACGAAATCGTTCTAGAAATCAATAAAAATTTCTCAAATTCAAGAAACTCTCTTAAAGTATTTGAACATTCTTAAACTTACTCGGAATCGTGAATTTAGAAACCACACTAGCTTATGTCACATGACGTGACGTCACATCATGTGACAAAAAGTCGTTCTGTCATATGACAGTCATGAGACCGCCACATGACCGTCATGTGACCGCATGACCGTCATGCTACATCACAAAGTGTACTGACGAAAACAACGATTTCGCGAGCAGAATGCGGCGTGCAGAGCTTGAACAAAAAAATGGGCTCGAAAAACCAGGGCCTCAGCAAGATGGCCGAGCCAGGGGACTGGCCCTGGCACGTGGTTCTCTTCAAGGAAGACGTTCACGTTTGCGACGCGACGCTGCTTCACAGCGATTGGTTGCTCACCACAGAATCGTGCTTCCAAGGGTAAATATAATCGAGTTTTTCCTGTTTTTTTAGGTACCTCGTGTCGCCATGTACCTTACGAATGAACATCGTCTACAGTAACGCGACATAATATACTTCAAAAATAATCGAAAATGATTCGTCTAATTCATTTGAAAACATCGAAAAAAATTCTCAACATGTTCCAAACAATGAAAAACGTGTTTCAAACAATCTAAAACGTTTAAAAACCGCTCTAAACATATTTGGGACACGTTCCAACATATCCTGGATAATCCGGGTCGACGTATTCATTCGAAAACATCGAAAAAAATTCTCAACATATTCCAAACAATGACAAACGTGTTTGAAACAGTTGGAACAGTTCAAAAACCGCTCTGAACATGTTTTAGACACGTTCCAACATGTTAAATAACCTAGTCCACTAATTCCTTCGAAAACATCGAAAAAAATTCTCAACATGTTCCAAACAATGACAAACGTGTTTCAAACAGACGAAACAGTCCAAAAACCGCTCTGATCATGTTTTAGACACGTCCCAACTCGTTTAATAACCGGGTTTGTTTGCAATTAATTATTTAGACAGTCGAAAGCGGAATGGTACGCGCGGTTAGGGACCGCTAGATTGTCGAGTAGCCCACCCTGGCAACAGGAACGAAGAATAGTGGGGATGGTGAAATCACCGGTGGAAGGAAGCACAACGGTACTATTGAAAATGGACCAACCGATTGTCGCCTTTTCCGATTTCATCCGACCGGTTTGCTTGCCCCCGGCGCAAAATTCGATTTCCGGCGGAGAATCGTACTGCAACACTCTCGGTTGGGCCAGGAACCGTGAGTACTTTCTCATTATTACGGGGGTTTTGGGGAAATTTTGGGAGGCAGTCTTAATACAATTGAATCTCGATTTTCGACGTTTCAAACTCCCGATATGGGTGTCCTGAGTCCATCAAATACAGTTCACTTTCGATTGAAGTCAATGAAATACAGTTCACTCTCGATTCAAGCCTCTGAACAACAGTAAATCGTCGATTCAAGTCTCTCAAATACAGTAAACTCTCCATTAATGTCCCCCGCAGGAGATTTACTGCAAAGGGTGGAGCTAAAGCACAGCGCAATGGAAAAATGCGAAAACATCAGCATTGCCTCGGTAAACAGTATTTGCACGGAAACTTCCTACACTTCTGATGACTGTAACGTGAGTCACATTTTTTACTCGAGAAAAATATCGGAAAACTCAAAATCAACGGAGTTACCAACGTTCAAAGTTGGGCAACAAAATGGACCAAAATGTATAATTTCGGGGGTTTTCGCTAAATTTTTTAGGAAGAAGAAGTGGCAGGGAGCCCGATGCTGTGCCAATTTCCGGACAGCCACAAATGGGCCCTCACGGGGGTCAGCCGGTGGAGAATAGCGTGTTCCAAAACCGGCACGGAAAGACCTCGATTGTACGATTTGATTTCCTCGAACATCGAGTGGATCAAATCGACGATTTATTGATATTCTGAGAATCTTCGAGGAATTTCGTAAGATGTAAATAAAAGTTTTATAATATATTTTGTTCGTCAACGCCGTGGGAAAAGTGCGCGTTTCTCCCACTTTCGACGGAAAATCATAGTCTTCAGTGATTGTAAAGCCAATTGGAATAATACACGGTTTTATAAGTCGGGGGCTTCACCCCGCGGATCTCTAT
The DNA here is from genome assembly GCA_030522785.1 of Platygaster equestris. Taxonomy (NCBI): domain Eukaryota; kingdom Metazoa; phylum Arthropoda; class Insecta; order Hymenoptera; family Platygastridae; genus Platygaster; species Platygaster equestris. The sequence goes on along the minus strand of JAPYZK010008238.1, from coordinate 8,467 downwards.
GTTTCATTTAATAAAACTGACAAAATTGGTATTACTACACTAGTTGCGAAATATAGTGGAAAAAGTGCGCGTTTCTCCCACTTTCGGCTGAAAATCAGTTTTCAGATATTGTAAAGCCAACTGGAATACACGGTTTTATGAGTCGGGGGCTTCACCCCGCGGACCTCCGTCGCATTTAAAAAAATTGATAAAATCGAAATTACTACACTAGTTGCGAAATATAGAGGGAAAAGTGCGTGTTTCTCCCACTTTCAACTAAAAATTATAATTTTCAGTGATTGTAAAGCCAATTGGAATAATACACGGTTCCATGAGTCGGGGGCTTCAATAACAAGTAGGAATTTTTTGTGTAAGTTACGTAACAAATATGTAAATAAAAAACGCGGCTGTTTTTCTTTTTCGTGGTATATATTATAAATATATATGGTTTACATATATTGTAATTTATTTTATTATTCCGAAAATCGTTGTAATTTACTACGTGTTTTAATATATTGGATGATTTCATGTTTTTGTTGCGTTTTATTTCAATTGTCAACGCTTATCGATATTTGACGATGTTTATCGATATTTTACGATGTTTTTCGATAAACAGCGATAACTATCAAGGAATAACTTGCACTCAACGATGATTTTTCGCCTTGATGCAGATTTTGACGAACTTTAGAACTTCTACGATTATCCAAAAATGAAAATTTTACGAATTCTGTAAATATTTTCTTTAAAACGTTGTAGATTTCCGAAATTTCATTTTCTCCGAGATTGCATATTAGATCGATTCGTGGAATGAATCAACCAAAAATTTTGCAGTTGCTAGAAAATCTTTCGAAATGTTAAAAAATGTCGGAATTGAGATAAAATTTTTGACAGAAAGTTTGAAATTTTTACAAGTTACTGAAATCATGAGAAATACAAAGTTTTATCAGTGAAAAATTCTTCCAATTTTTTGATTTTTAATGAACGAGTTGAATATACTTCTCAAAATTCTCAATTTGCGAAAAATGTTCGAAAAGGATTAAACTTCTGAAAAATCGAGATTTTTTAAAAATTGAAAAATTGGCAAATTATAAATTTCATTTTTTAAAGTTGTAGAAGTAAAATTGAATATTTTTCGAATTTTCAGAACTTCTCATACTCAAATATTTTCCAAAATTCTCGGAAATAATGATAAAATTTGAAAAATAAATGCGAGATTTCAAAAGTTATAATTTCAAAAAAAAAAAGGAAAATTTTTCGAATCCTCAGAAATAATCCAAAATTTTCTAAAAATTCTAAATTCATCAAAATGCAGAGAAAATATAGAAACTAATGAACTAGAAAATCAAAAAACTCCACAAATTCGGAAAAAAAAACAAAAAAAAAACAAAAAAAAAAAAAAAAAAAAAAAAAAAAAAAAAAAAAAAAAAAAAAAAAAAAAAAAAAAAAAAAACGCGGAGCACAAAAATTAGCGAACTTACATTTTCGCATCACGTACAAAAACTCCTCAGGTTCCACGTGCCGGTGTCACCTTTGTCTTTTTCATCGGCGAACATTGTATGCATTCGTTGGCTGTAACGAAAAAATTAATTTCCAATTTTTTCAATTTTTATTTGTTGAAGTTTGAAAGTTGTCAATTCTCCCGAAAATCGTCGATTTTCCTGACAATTGTCGATAAAAATCGTCAACTACTTCGAAAATCATTGATAAAAATCGTCAATTTTCCCGAAAATTGTCGATTAATGAAAATTTCTAGAGAAAAGTACGAAAACATTGAATGCATTCGTCGGCTGTAACGAAAAAATTAATTTTCAGTTTTTTCAATTTTTATTTTTTGAAGTTTGAAAGTTGTAAATTTTCCCGAGAATCGTCGATTTTCCTGAAAACTGTCGATAAAAATCGTCAATTACTTCGAAAATCATCGATAAAAATCGTCAATTTTCCCGAAAATTGTTGACTAATGGAAATTTCTAAAGAAAAGTACAAAAAAATTGTATGCATACGTTGGTTGTAACGAAAAAATTATTTTTCAAATATCTGTGAAATTTTTTCAGTTTTTCTTTCTTCAATTTCGAAAGTCGTAAATTCTCCTGAAAATCGTCGATTCTCCCGACAATTGTCAATAAAAATGGCCAATTTTTCCGAAAATCATCAATTTTCCCGAAAATTGTCAACTAATGAAAATTTCTAGACAACAGTACGAAAAAATTAAATGCATTAGTTGGCTGTAACGAAAGAATTAATTTTCAGTTATTTGTCAAGTTTTTTCAGTTTTCATTTATTGGATTCTGAAAGCTATCAATTCTTCCTAACTAAAATCGTCGATGTTCCTAACAATTGTCGAAAAAAAAAAAAAAACCTAAATTATTCCGAATATCATATACGAAAATCGTAAATTTTCTCGAAAATTGTCGATTAACGAAAATTTCTAGAGACAAGTACGAAAACTGACACTTACAAACATTCAATCTAGCACTTTTTCGGGTGGATCGCCTGGTGCTGATCGGGGTATCCATTTTTTTGGGGGCGGGAGTGGGTTGTTTGAAGTGTCCATCATCCACGCGGTCGACGACCACGCGGACTTTGTCCAAATTTTGCAGCGATTGGACAAGTTTTTCAGAACTTGAACGGTTTCCGTTGTCGCTCACGTTCTCGCGATCTTCTTCGGAAACTCGCTGTTGAACGAAATCACGATAATTATCACATTATGCCGCATTCATCGAATTTTCGAACATTTTATAACCGAACTGTCTAAATTTGATACTATATTCAACTCCCGTGAGAAACATGTAATTTCATGGCCCTGCTGAGAGTGGAAAAAATAATGGATTACCTGACTCTTGACGTATGGCATGCGAGCGATGAACCCTCTCAGCAGGGCCATGAAAACGCATATTTCTCGCGGTTGTTGAATAAAATATTGTGTGCGACTATTGGTCGAAAGAGGAAACTCCACTCGCGTGTTGCCACACTCGCTACGCTCGTGGCAATCTCCACGCTCGAGGAATCTTCTCTTTCTCCCACTAGTCGCACAATATACTATTATTGAATTTGAATGGATAGAAAGGATTTTAAAAAATACCAAAAAAATGAAAAACAATAATATTACAAGCAAAAACCAACAGACATCAGAAAAAGGAAAAAAAAACACACAAAAAGGCAAGAAAAAACATAAAATACAATCACAAATGAAGAGGAAAAAATATATACGTACGTTCTATTTTCGTCAAAAAAATTGAAGAGAATACAACAAGATAATTCTATATAAGAGGGTAGAACGTAATATAACAAAAATAGAATATTCATGAACGTAGCCAGGGAGGGGGCTGAAACCCCCTCCGAAATTCTGGAAATTTTGAAAAATCTAGTACATTGCAAAAAAGTATATTTCGAAAAAAATAGTCAAACGATACTGATTTTCACGAGCGACAAAGTTTTCGAGAAACTCGATCATTTTAACCTTTTCAACATTTCAAGATATTCAACAATTTTGGGGATTTCCAGAGTTTGGAGGATTTCGAGGATTTTACGAGTTTTTAAGAAATTCAAAAATATTCAGAATTTTGAAGTTCTACACAAGTTTTAGGAATTCTGGAAATTCATAATATTTTCATAATACTCGAAATTACAAAAATTTTACGAATTTCTGACATTTGGAGAAACTTCAAAGTTCGGAGTATTTCGAGAAATTCAAAAGTCAAAAACTGCCTCAATTCTCAAGATTTTCGGAACTTTTTCAAATCTCTAAAATTTCTAACATTTTTGGTATTCTGAAAATTGTCCATGTACTGAAAACTTACGAAATTCTCTAAATTATTGAAAATCTCGAAATATGTCAACAATTTCGCAACTGAACTTCAGTTTCCAAATCTTCGAAAATTCGTGAAATTTTCAAAATTCCAAGAATTACGAAAACTGCCTCAATTCACAAGATTTATGAAACTTTTTTGAATCTCTGAAATTCCTACCATTTTTGGTATTCTAAAAACTGTCGATGTACTGAAAACTCCCGAAATTCTCTAAATTATTGAAAATCTCAAAATACGCTCTCCTCTACGTCCTCAGTAATATTCGTTCCATGTTCCAACAAATAATGACTTAAATGATGACAATTTCATTATTATCAATAAAACAATCAATTCTATTTATATTTTCATCTAAGAAAAAAAAGTTACATTTTGTCTGTCTTTCCTCGCTGACGTCGCCGCCGAAATCACCCTCCCCGACCTCAACGCCCTCCTCCCTTGCTCAACCATCGCCGCCGGAGTCGCCGGCGTCACCACAACAGTCGGCACAGCCTCCAAATTCTCCTCATCCTCGAACTCCAATCTCCTCCGAGCATCAATTTCTCCCCCAACCGTCTCCACCCCCAAATCCAAATCAAAACCGTCAATTCTCTCCAGCACCACCGAACAATCTCTCACCCCAAAATTTCCCCTCTCGCAATGTACATTCTCCAAAACCGGAATTTCCGCAATTTCCTCAAAACTCGAGTCCTCCAAAATATTTTCCTCAATCCGAACGTCACCAGAATTTTCGGAACTCTCGAAATTCCGATTTTCCTCCAAATTCTGAACTTCCTCCACATTTTGGACTTCTTCAAAGCTCTGAAAATTGTCCGAATCGTCGATTTCCTCCAAATCCTGAATTTCCTCTGGATTTTGAATTTTTTTTCGATTCTCAATTTCCTCTGGATATCCAATTTCTTCTTGACTCTCAATTTCCTCCAGATTTTCAATATCTTCCTGACTATCAATTTCCTCCAAATTATCTGGAATTTCGTGTTCGGTCACAGTGTCATTAAAATTCACCTTGTGCGTACTTTTCGGCTGACCTTGACCCGATTTTTTGAGGATGCTTCTTTTCGGCGTTTGGTCGGAATTTGGATACGAAATGGACTCGTCAATTTTCGGGGACGAAGTTTTTGGGACGAGGAAGACGACTTCGGTGTCGTTTCGGGGATTCGATTTCTGGGCGGCTTTTTGGCGTTTTATGAAATCGCGCAACTTGTTTCTCGGGGCTTTTGCGGTTTTTTTGGCTTTTTTGGCGGCGGGGGACGCATTTTCGTCACTTCGGCGTTTTCGTTTGGGAGGGTTGGAAGGTTTATTCGGGAGAGTTGGTTCAGGTTTAGGAATTTCGACCCAGTTGTTGGCTTGTAGCTCATCGAGCTCGCGGAAGCGTCGATTGCAATCCTCGACTTCGATGTAGGTCATGTCCCAGAAACCCTGGAATTTGGAGGAGAAACGTCGAAAAATTTCTTCAGGTAAAAAATTTTTTTTAATTCGTAAACTGACCAATTTTATTGTATGAAAATCATTGATTTTAAATTTTACAAATTATTAAATTTTGAAATTTTACAAATTACTGAATTTTTGAATTTATAAATTATTGGATTCCGAAATTTTACAAACTACTGAATTTTGAAATTTGACAAATTATTGGAATTTAGAAAAGAAACATCGAACAATTAATAAACGTCATACTTTTACTCCTAAATAAACAAATAGTTATTAATCCAAAAATGAATAAATTCGAAGATTTTTAATTTAAAATTTCTATTTTCAAGTGACTCGCAAATTCAATGAAATTCGACATTTGCATTTTTGACGACTTTGAATTTAGATCATTATAAATTCAGCAATTTCGGAATTTCAATTTGAACATTTCTCACAATTACAAAATTGCGAAAAAAAACTCTTAAAATCCAAATTACCTGTAAATCCCGGCACGTTACAGTTTGAACTCCTTTCCCCTCTTCGCACTGGGAAACCAATCCACAAAATCGCTGAATTTTTTTCCTTATCAGCAACTGAGTGTGTCCAATGGCAGAATTTATCATCGCTTTTTCGTCTGATCCTTCCACCACAGTTTTTTGGATTTCTGTCCACTTCTCACACATTTCATTCAGTCTGCAAAAAAAAAAAAAAAGATTTTGAATGTCAAATCAATTACAAGCAAGAAAAATAAATTGAAAATTCGAGAATTTCCAACACTTTCAGAGCTTCAACAATTCCAAAACTTCGAAAATAAAAAATCTACAGAACTGTTAAAACTCTCAAAAAACATAATTTCCAAGGTTTAAATTAATTAAACCAAATGTAAGTCATCAATTAGAATTGAATAAATATCATAAAAAATTATCATTATATCAATTATATTTTATTTATTCTTCATTACATATATATATATGTATAATATACGTATATTATTGAATTTCAAAATTTTACAAATTAATAAATGTTGACATTTTAAAAATTATTGGAATTCGAAAAAGTAACATCGAAAAATTAGTTTCGGTAAAAAAATCGAAAATTCTAGAATTGAAGAATTTGAATTTCATAATTTTTACATTTTTTGAATTATTGGAATTTGGAGCCGAAAATGATTAAATTTTACAAATTACGAAATTTCGAAATTTTACAAATGAATGGAATTCGAAAAAGAAACATCGAAAAATTAATTTCGGTAAAAAAGTTTTGAAATTCGTCAACTGACGAATTTTATCTGACGAAAATTATTGAATTTTTGAATTTCACGAATTATTGGATTTCTAAATTTTACAAATTATTATTATTTATATATTATATTAAATTATTATATATAATAAAATAAATATATGTAATCAAATATATATATATATATATATTTCATATATATTTTATTCCAATTCCATATTATCATCATAAAAATATTATTATTAATAATAATATAATAATAAAAATATAATATAATACAATAAATCGAATTTAATTCACGAATCAATTTCTAAAACATCTCAAATCTCAAAAATTTTTTTAAACTCGAAAAACCTAACCGATTGATTTCTTGATCAACCAAATACTTGAAATATTTGGCTGTTTTTTTTTCTTCCTCGTCGGAAATGTTGAGAGTCTGCATGACGGTGTCCTTGGTAGGCACATCTTCGTCTGCTGAAGTGGATTTTCGGCCTAGACCAAGGCGCAGGGACTGCTCCAGACGACTATTTCTTTTTCCCCGGGAGTTCGTGATGTACGGCGAAAACATGGCCGCCACCTCGACCTTGGGAGATGATGACTCTGGCTCCTCGGCAACCTCTGTTGCCACATCTTCCGCCGATTTTGGCGCTGCTATTTCCAAAATTGAGTCATTAATTAATTAATTAATTAATTAATTATATTGATAATTAATAATATTTATTAATGATATATTAATATGTTAATATTAATATATCATTAATCAATATTAATCATAACAAATAATACCCCAATTTTTCCACCAAAAACAAAAAAAAAACTAAATCTCAACAATTTCCAAAATATTTCATACTTCGTCTCTCATCAACAGGAATTTTTTCTCCCAAGTTTTCCAAATTTCCTCCAACTCCATTTTCCTCCAACGATTTCCCAACTTCCATTTCCGCATTTTCCAAAGCATCATCGACTATCTTCTCTTTAGTCTGTAGTTCTCCTCTTCCAAAAATTCTGCCGCCTTTCACAGAATTTTCATTCGGAGTGCTCGAACCCCCAACTTCGATAGGAAACGTCAAATTCAAATCCTCCCCCTCCCCCTCCTCCTCCTCTTCAATTTTTGGCAAAAACAATATTTTTGTGGCCTCTTCGTTTTTCGACGTCGACGATTTCGCCTCATCATTTTTGTAAACATCGTCACTTTCGTTATCGGAGCTGCTTGGAGATTTCGTGAATGTTCCGTCGGAACTGCCCGTTTTGACGAATGTCTCATCTTTTGACGGAGGAGTAGTTTTTTTCTTCATCAACCGTTGTTCCGTGACCTTCGAGATCCTTGGGGAGGGCTTCCTGGGGGGAATTTTTTTCGGCGTCCTCGACGGGTACGGATGCGGCGGAGGATGGTAGACTCCGACGACGAACGGGGGTCTTTTTTCGCTCGACATTTTTTTCTTCTTTTTTTCTTGCTCCGAGCGCCAGGTCGCCAGACGAGCTTGGCTACGGGTGGTGCTGCGGCCGGGAGCTGGAAATTTTGGAAAAAATTAGTGTCTTGGACTTTGAGAAGTTTTTTATCATTTTTTTTTTTTATTATTATTAAGCATTGACAATCTATTCTATTGATTTTTTTTTTAGAATCTTGGGTGATTTTTGAGATTTGTTACGGAGTTTTGAAAACTTGCGTAATTTGAAATTGAATTACAATTTTTAATCACAAAATGAAATTTGTTCAAATTGTTATTAATTATAAATAAATATATAAATATTATATATATATAATGTATGAATAAATAGAATTATTTTTAAATTCAAAAATTTGGGAATAATGTAATAAGGTCATCTAAAAAAAACCAAAAAATTAGTTTTTTGAAAATTTAGGTGTTTTTGAATTTTATTCAGAAATCCAAAAAAATTAAATACAAAATACAAAACTAAATATAACTAAAAATCTTTCAAAATTAAAAACCAAAAATCTAGAAGAACAAAAAAACTCATTAAATAAAAAAAATACAATATGTCATAAAATTCTCAACATAAAAAAACAAAACAAG
>JAPYZK010008235.1:0-15734 GCA_030522785.1 Platygaster equestris | reverse complement strand
ACGAGCGACTCGACATATATCGAAACGTCAAACTCCCCAACCCTAACCTCAAAATTACAAAACTGTGTATTGCTGCAATGTTTTTGTTGTTGTCTACAACAGTGTCGAATACAGTCATAATCAATCCTGATGAAAAACAAAGCAACGGAAGGGATAATTAGTTTTGAACTCCCTAAAGTACGTAGAAAAGCTCGAAGGGCGATTGTTGCGTCAATCAATTAGGTAACCCATTATTTCCCCCCCTCTCAGCAGGGCCATGAAATCACATATTTCTCGCGATTGTTGAATAATAGTATATTATGTGCCAAGGCGCATAACGAGCGGCGCAATGCTCGCAGGAAGCCTTGACTAAATAGTCAGAAATCTTTAAATATAATGAAAATGTTCCAAGTAAACAAAAGTTTTTCGAAATTTTGGAAATTTGTGAAATTTTACAAATTTCAGTATTGTCGAAACGACATTAACTCTCAAGATTTTCAAAACTTGTTTGAATCTCTGAAATTTCTGAAATGTTTGTAACTATTGTAAAAAAACATACTAAGAAATTTCGAAATGATCCGAATTATTAAAAATCTTGAAATGTTAAAAATAAATCAAGTTTCTTGGAATGTGAAGAATTCGTAAATTTTTAGTAATTTTAAGAATAATAAAAATATTGGAAATTTCCAGAATTCTTGAAACTTTTACAAATCTCCGAAATTCACAGAAATTTTGAAATTCTTGGAGTTTGCAGAATTCTAATAATTTCCGAAATTCATAAAATAATTCAGTTTTTGAAAATTTTCAAAATTGTCGAAAATTTTAAAATGTTAGAATTATCCCAAATTATCGATTTTCTCGAAATTTTGAGAATTCGTAAAATTTTCGTAATTTCAAGAATTATGAAAATATTACATAGTTTTAGAATCTAACAACATTTTTACAACTTCGAAATATCCAAAATTTTCAATATCCCGAAATTTTCAAACTACTAAAAACATCTAAAATTCTCGAATTCTTCCAAACTCTGAAAATTCCCGAAATTTTTGAAAATCTAGAAATGTTGAAAATGTTAAAAACTACCAAGTTTCTCGAAAATGTTGACACTTGTAAAAATCAGTATTTTTCAACTAATGTTTCCGAATTATACTTTTTGGCCATGCGCTAGATTTTTCAAATTTTCCAGAATTTCTGGGAGATTTTCAACCTCCCCCCAACCTTCCCCCCTCAGCCCCTCTCTGGCTACGTGCTTGCTTAAAAATGACGATGCCCATCAAAGCCCAAGGAATATGAACAACATAATGTTGTTCAGACTTCAGGCTACAATAGTATATTGTGCGACTAGTGGGAGAAAGAGGAGATTCCTCGAGCGTGGAGATTGCCTAACGAGCGTAGCGAGTGTGGCAACACGCCTCGGCTTCGCCTCGGCTTCGATCGTCCTGCGAGCATTGCCGCTCGTCGCGCAAAGACCCTCATTATGCGCCTTGGCACATAATATAATATTAAAGTTCAGAGAGTTCTAAGCCAGAATAAATAATTTGGATTGATTTACGTGGCTCAAATTTGTGTTGATTATTAAATTTGACAAACTATGAATTTCTGTACCAATAAAGCGTATGGAAGTATGTTTCATTTCGGAAAAAAAAGCGAACAATGCATACGAAAGATTGAGCTTGAATCTTTTCGGCTCAGCGGCTGTTCGGGTAAACGAAAATAAAGACGTGGGACCAGCAAGGCACGGCGGTACCAACGGGCAAAAGGTCGACGATCTCACTCCTGACATGCGCGCTCGTTCGCGGTCTGAATCCACGGTAGCTAGAGCCCGACGATCTCGCTTACCTCTGCGTTTTGTTCAAATGGAAGATGAAAGAAAGAGAAACGACGCGTGTGTTGTCTCTTGGTTGCCAAAACGTTCATTAGCATATCGCATGCGAGAATGCCTCGTTCGAGCGTTCCTCGTGGCGAAACAAACGCATGCGATTCCACGCGAAATCCCCTGAAAATGTAACGAGTTTTTTTTTCTCTCCTCCATCCTTGTAAGCGTTCGCGGAACATAAGGTTCGTGTAAAATGCGACTTTCTAAATTAAACGAATCGCGGTGCATCTCATTTTATTCGAAAAAAAGAAAAGATCAGAATCCGCTCGTACGAGAATTCCATGGGTACTCGATCTTGGCTCCGGCTTTACGAGAGAAATTTCCATGGCCGACGTGGCTCGGGAGCGAGAGAACTTTATTGACGAAAAATTGAATGTCTTCAATAAAACGACAGTCGGATGGCTTCACAGACTATCGCTTCGTGTACCGCGAATTTTATTGAGCGAAACCAAGGGGAAAACGATCGATATTTTTGTGTCCCAAGTTGAATTTTTCAGAATTTTGGCGAGGTAGATAAGGTGAACGTGGGTAATACCGCTATAGTGGGGAATATCGGCCAGCATGCGCTGGTATTATCGGCCACGATTTGTTTCCATTTTTTTATCGAAATCGAGCAAATCAGAAAATCAGTACTTACTGCGTTCTAATGTTTAACTTAAATCGGATCCGGAAGCATTTTATTTTTCGTGTACGAAATAATCGTGAATCCAATAGTTGGCGGTATTACCCACAAATGGCCGATACTACCAGTAACCGTGTATTTCTAGCTTCTTCATGTGTTATAAAAAAAATTCGTCGACCATTTTTCCAGTTCGAGAGTGATCTGATAACTTTTGAGTATTGCCTTGTGAGTAGAAAATCTTTTGTTGTGGAAAATATTAGTAGTCAATGTGTAAAAGGCGATTGAACACGAAAAATCCTTAAGGTGTTACGTCCGACCTGCTAATTATATTTAGGATGGTTATGAAAAAAATCACAGATGTTCCCGACTGCCTACTGAGTGAATCTGCAAAATTGGAGAACGATCTACCGTACCGATTTCGCAGAAAAAATTCGCAAAGTTAACATTGTTCTCATGGGCGCAATCCTTTTTTCCCGAATTTCTCTTAAACTGCACTTAGGATTTTTATGAAACGTGATAAAAAGTTACAGAGAATTTTTTCGTTCGCAAAACGCGCTGCCAAACACGAATTTTTACCGTACCGTTTTCGCAAAAAAAAATAATCGAAAAATTGTATACACATATATATATACGATGTATATAGATATATTCTGCATGCGAACTTCCATGTACTGAAGTTAGCAGACGTCATTTCATTGCGCCTAACTTCACCACAGACGTAATACCTTAAGTGGTCGGTATTACCCACAGTTACCTTAGTCCTATATGAAGACAATTTGGTATTTGTCGTTTGCGATACGTGTTGAGTTGTTTACGCATTACTTGATGAAATTGAGACTTTTTTTTGTATTTTTTCCTCTCCCAACAACCTGTGATTACGTATTGTCGCAAATTTGAGAGAAAAATCAATCCCAGCATGATTTGGTTTTCACAATATCGAAAAGAAGATAATTGAAATTGCAAAATAATACGCCACTGACGCATCTTCATTTTCTTTTTTCCAGATTCAACGATTATGGATCTTCGTCGAAGTCTGCGAGCCTCGATTTCCGCGTAAAGATAATTAGCAATTCAAAACCGCCTCCAGGGTCGCGGCGGGAAAAGGTAAATTATCCGACTACCGTTCAATATTTAACGTTCGTTGTCCGAGCTTAATTCGAGTTTTATTGCGGTTTGATTGATCGGATTACAAGAACATTCGGTTGGCTTTTTTATGGGTATGCAAAAAACTTGTAACGCGGAAACGAGTTTCGCGCAAAATCGACCTGAAAAAGCGCTTTGCCTCGAGTATGGCCGAATGGAAGTTGGCGTGGAACGGAATCCGTTTTGCATTTCGAAGTGCAAAAATGTTTGACGAGCGAAACTCGTAACTTGGGGGAGGTTTGGGAAAAAAATCTCTTCGCTGTCACTGGGAGAATTCTCGTTGAATAATAACGAGTCCCGGGCTTCCCAGGCTCTCGTCTTCCACGCGTTCAAGTCGCCCGGTCGCGTATCGATGTTCTTTCGTTCGTTGAAATCTACAACGACGCGATGCAGACGTATGTGACGCACTGGTCAATGGCGAAAATAAAACGAGCCTGGAAATATTTGCTTCAGACGAATGGGCTGTTACTCTTTCGGGAATAACATTGGTCGTGCACTGAGAAAAAATTGAAGGATTCTTTGTCTTATGGTTCTCGAAAAAGTTACAGTATTTTTTACTGTTTTGCGTGTGGAAATTGACGGATTTTTTTACTTGTTTCAAAGGATCAGTGTTTTTCCGTCTTGCGGAAAGTAAAAGTGAAGTAATGAGAAGAAAAACTTCGTTTTGTGGGAAAATGAGTTTTCTTTTTTCACTCGTGAAAAAGTCGATCACGTTGTACATTGAAGCAGTAGAAAAAACGAACATTTTTTTCGCGAATTTCAGACAAATAGTTGTATGCAACATGGTGAAAAAGCGCGATTTTGAATTCGTGTGATTGTTACTCGAGCGTAGCGAGGGATTTTTTTGATATTTGTTTTTTTATTCGAGGGCGCGATTTTTGTCGATTCATTGAAACTCTTTGTAGGATCTAAACTTGGATTTTTCGGAAGTTTGTGCTTTTTCAATTTTTAGCTTTAAATTTTCCAAGTTGTAATCTTTTGAATGTGGATACGTTTATAAATGTAGAAACATATCCGTAGTAATAAGACATTTTCGGATTTTAATGTTTTCATTCTCGAATTTAGCGAAAATTCCAAATTTTGATTCCATCGTATATACCTGAATTTTCGGAAGTGTTGATTCCGCGGTTTTTGGAATTTTATCACTCGAATTAATGAGTGGGAGTGGTCAAGAAAGGAATAAAATTGAGCTCAACATTGATTTGAAAATTTTTTGGTTCGGTTCCGCGCTTTCATCTAAACCCTCTCACCGAACGAGAAACTTAATTGTGAAAAATATTAATTATAATTGAATAATATTATTTTCGATCATGATTTTCCTTTCTATCGGCTCTGAGTCATCAATTTCAGTTATGAAGTTCCAAAAAATGTCCATCAAATTGTACAGTATTGATGTCAGATTTTATCTTCACATATGTCTTAATCAATGTTAGTTTTAATTTATCGAATTTTCAAATGACTTACAAAATTTTATTGTACTTCTGAATTCCAGGATTTAATATTTTCGATCTTTTATTTTTTGTTTTTTATATTTTCAACATATTTAAATCTGTAATTCTCATCGTTGGAAGTTGAAAATTTAGATATTCTTCTTTTTTAAATAATTGTACGTATATTTTTTATAAACAAATCATTAGATTTTCGAATTTAGGTTTTTGACATCTAAGATCTCAGGATTTTCGAATTTGAATTTGATTTCTTGCCAATCACGAAATTTGCGCGATCTATCATGATTTACTAATATGCACACAATAAAGTGTTTTCACTAGATTCAAAAACTTCTGAACTGAACATTTTGAATTAAAAAATTGCTATTCCTCAAGTTTTTATTTCTGCAGACTTGGTAAATCGAAAAATTTTTGAATTCGAATTTTTCATTCCAGTTCCAACAGTGGCGGATCCGGGGGGGGGGGGGGTATGGGGGCTATAGCTCCCCCCCTCCCCAAAAAAATTCTAAAAAATCTAAATTTCTAAGACAACCAGGAGTGTATTTCAATCAAAAATAGAATTTTTCGGATTTTAAATTCTCAAAGTTGGCTATCTTCAATTATGAATTTTTTTAGATTTTATTGTTTCAACATTCAGTATAGTGGAATATATATAATGAATTCGAAAGTTTCTGAATGAAAAAATTCGTTTGATATTGAAAATTTCGGAGGTAAATCTCGAACCTTGAAAAATGGAAATTTTAAAATTTCGAATTCGAAAATCACGAATCATAAATTCGAAGTTCGCAAAAATATTTCAAAGTTGCCCAATGTAAAATTTGTTTATACTTGATATTTCCAAAATCAAAATTCTTACATTTCAAATGTAAAATGAAATTTTGGGGATTTGGAATTCTTGAAATAACAAATTTAAAATTATTCAAAATTCGACTGTTTTTAAAAAAATGTTTCAAAATTTTCAGTTTGTTCAATATTGAAATGTTTGGATTTAAAGATCCAAACATTTAAATCTAGAATTTTCGGGGATATGAATCATCAAAATTACAATATAATTTTGGACCTTAATTTTCACCGAATTTTCTAATCTTCGAAAACACGTTGATAAGTTTTCCAACTTAATATATGTTTCATCTTAAAATTTTTGAAATTCGAATTAATTATAATTATATATAGAATTTTATATCATAACAAAATATTAGATTCATTGAGATTCTAAATTATCTTCATTCCAAAATTCAAACTCCAAATGAAGCGAAATTTCTCTTTCTCAGCTAGTTATTTTTAAGTACACATCTTCTGAATTTTGCAAACAAAATCACTCAAATTCTCTGGGTCTTAAAATTTCAGAAATTGAAAGTCTAAAATAAAAAACTAGGAATTTCGGAGATTCTGGATTATAGGTACAAATTCTGAAATTCGAAAGTGTAATTTTTCAAACTTCTTTTTTCAAATATGACTACAACTCACAAAAATTGAAAAATCGATAAGTTGATACATTGCAAAACTGGAATCCATTAATTAAAATACTAAAATGAGAAAATACATACATAAATGACATCAAACTATAAAATTTTACACTTTAAAAAATAGGAAATTTTGTTTTTAGAATTTCCGCAGTTCATCATAAACTCAAGACGTTTCTATAAAGCTTTTCAATCTAAAAATATTGTTTCATATTTCCAGACTTCTAAACTCCGAAATTGCAAAATTTTCAAACTTTGAAAATGTCTAAAACTTCAAAAATTCCAAAAATACATGTTTTTTGGAATTGTAATTAACAAAATTTCGCCATTCTTGTATTAAATTGAATTGAGCCAATCAATTAATTGAAACCAAATTGAAAAATTTCAATTTCTAAATAACAAAAACTCTTCAACTCTGATCTACATCTGTAAATGAAGTCTTACTCATCTTGTTTGTTAAAGGCGGCGACGAACCCAAGCCCCCCCCCCCCCCCCCCCCCCTTCCCCATGATTGCATCCTAAATCCGCCACTGAGTTCCAACAATATCACAGTTTTTCATTCAGGTTCGAAAATGTTCTAAATATTCCAAATGTTTACTCTTTCATAAAAACTGCGTAATAAAAACTTGAGAACATAAAAAAGTCATTTAAAAAAACGTATTGCATGGTGTGTTACAAACTGGGTCAAAATATTACGAAATTCATGATTCTGGAATACCATTAATCAATTCCGAACAGTCATTAAAAACACATCAAATGACTCGTTACATTTATAAACCATCCATTCCCAACGAAATCGTAGCTGATCTCTAAACCATTCAATTTCAACTCGAAACAATGAATCTTCTACACTTTCTAGATTTAGGTCAGGTGCCGACCTCGAACCCCGACGAAATTTTTTCGTGTCATAACTCTTGATCCACATTTGAGGTCATTCGTTTTCATCGAGTTATAAATCAACCGTGCATAAAGAAAACCGAAAACCAAGAGGTTGCATTTCCATTACCCACACGAACATCGTAAACAAAGTAACATTTTTCTCTCGAAAGTTGTACATTTATTTTGAAATTTTTTCGTCATTACTGCACGTTGCTCAATGACGGCCCTGAACGCCCTGTCACAGATATCGATCGCAATATCGATAAGAAAAAACAATCGCATTTTTTCCTCCACCGCCAGCGTGTCCGCGATCAGTTTAATTTTTTCATTATTGATAAATTGGTCTTTGGTGCCAGGATTGATTGCGAATTGCGGCTCGAGTCTATTGAATTGAAAATGTTTGCATACCTACGCGAAGTTGAGAAAAATGCGTGGCTTTGATAGAGAATCGAATGGTGGATTAAAATGCGCGTTGAATTCGTAATCTGTGGGAAAGTTTGACACCAGTTTATGCCGAGTTAGAGCTCCGATGAAAATGTTTGAATTTTTGCGTCCGCACCTTGATTCGAACATATTCAAATAAAAATATTATTATTATTATTGTAAAGTAATAATCGGGAAACAGAATCGACTGACATTAATTCATATATATTATTATACAGTCTTCATTAGGGAGCTTTCATAAACGTCACGGTTTTGAGGCGGGGAGGGGGTCAGCCCATATGTGACAGTTTGTGACAGGGGGAGGGGGAGTTCTCGATAATGGGACGTCACACATTAATTCCACCAAATTTTGCAAACATTCTACAAAATTCTATACAATCTACGAAATTCTGTAGAAATTCTTTCAAATATACGAATTATCGGGATTTTCTCAGATTTTTGAATTTTGAGTGAAAATTAAAAAATTTTCGAAAAACTACAAGTATAATAACTAAATCCAAATTCTTGAACCTTGTAAATCAATGAGATTTTGGAATTACGGGTATAATATTAATCATATTAATAGTATGAATTGTCTTTGAACATTTTTTTGGAATGCTGGGATTTCATGAGATTTCAAAAATCTGTCATAGCCTTTTTTTAGGCCATTAGACCTAAGAGTATCTCTTTTGCGGGAAAATTACTCTCTTATGGTCCTGGCGGCGGCATTATTGACAGTGGCGACTGTATAAAGATCAATGTTTGGAGCCAATGATTTATCGATTTGTTTCCTATGATCATATCGTCCATATCAGCGTCATTGTAGAAAATAATATAAAAAATGGAAACGAAGGTTTCTCATGGAATCACTGATTTTTTTTAAATACGATTTTCATGTCTTTAATACAAAATTTGACGAAATTTAACAAGTTTATGGATTCTTAAAAACGCAATTTTTTTTATAATCGTGATTTTAAAAAAATAGAATTGTACGAAGTTGTCAGTGAATTTTTGCAGTTGTGAATAATCCCTTAAAATAAAATAAAAATCGGGAAATCCGGGAGCATTTCACAAAATATGAATTTCAAAAATTCCAGTTTGAATTTCAACACATGAACTGAGATTGCTCAAATAATGGATTTTTCGAATGCAAAAATTTAAGAAGTTGGGTGAATGCACATTCAGACATTTCAGTCCAAAAATTAATTATTGTATGAATACGTTTTTGAATAAAAAAATCGTTTTGGAGTTCAAAATGTAACAACTAAAAAAAATTTGGGTCTAGAAATTTGAAAATGAAAAAGCTCTTCGTAAATGTTTGAAATTGAAATTCAAGTTTAATTAGATCCTGCACAATTGTTCGTTGAATCAACGAAATCCCGTGTCTCAATATTCAATTTTATAGTACAGTGAACAAAATTGGTAGGAATAAGGGAAATAAATCTAAATAATTCGCCCTCTCAAAATAAAAGAAAATTGAATGCGTTCCAAAATTTTATGGTGTCAACCAACTTCATTAAAGCCTGGCACGTGAAATATCCAATAGAGACATTTATTTTGTCGAACTCTTTTTGAAAACTCACGAACCAGCTGTTTCTGATTCTGCTGTGATGGATTTTGGGGGTTCCCCCCCCCCAGAAGTTCAGTGGAGTCCACATTTTCATTCTGTAGTTCTAATGATTGGTATTTTGTGGTTCAGAATACAAGTAAGAACTTTAAAACCTAGGTTCGAAATTCGGAGTACAAAGTACAAATTTGAAGTTTGAGGTTTGTATTTGAAGTTAGGAGTTCCAAATTTGGATTCATTGTCGTAATTTGGAGTTGACAGTTCAAATTCGAAGTTTACATTAGGAATTCAGAGTTTTGAACAGTATGGAGAACTCAAAATTCAAAGTTCAAAGTTCGAATTTAGAATATTAAGTTCAACACGTTCACAGTTGATATTTTAAGTTCATATTGGAAGTTTATAGTTCAAATTCAAAGTTTAGAGTTTCGAATTTAAATGTAAAGTTTGAAGGTTAAGGTTCGAATTTCGAGTTCATATTTGGAGGTTCAAGTTCAAATGTGAAGTTTATACTCAAAGTTTGAAGTTTGGATTTGAGATTTGAAGTTTAAATTGGGAATCTGGAGTTTAGAATAAAAGTTCGCAGTTAAAAGTCAAAGTTTGATGTTTGAAGTTCTATAATTTTATGTTTAAGGTTAAAATTTAAATTTTAGAATTTAAATTTTAAGATCGAAGTTCAAAGTTCGAATTTGATGTTGGATGTTTTGATCCGGAGTGTACATTTTGAATCCAAAGTTAGAGTTTCAAATTGAAATGTGAAGTTTGGAGTGTAAAGTTAAAATTTGAAAGTTCAAATTCAGAATTCAGTTTTAAAGTTTCAAGCCCAAAGTTAATGTTGAAATATGGAGTTCAAAGTTCATACTCAAAGTTTCAAGTTAAAATTTGAAGTTTAACGTTCAAATTAGAGATCTTTAGTTAAGAATTGAAGTTTAAAGCTTAAAGTAGAAGTTTGAACTACAAATCCAACGTTTGGAGTTCAAAGTTGAAATAAGATGATCAAGGTCCATGTATTAAAATT
The DNA here is from genome assembly GCA_030522785.1 of Platygaster equestris. NCBI lineage: Eukaryota > Metazoa > Arthropoda > Insecta > Hymenoptera > Platygastridae > Platygaster > Platygaster equestris. Next base: position 5,319 of record JAPYZK010008235.1, on the reverse strand, counting down.
TCAAAGTTGAAATTCAAAGGGTTTGAAGTTTCGAATGTGAAATTCAAGTTAAAAATTTGTGTTTAAATCTGATGTTAAAATTTGAAGTTTCAAGTTGAAATATCGAATTTCAAGTTCAATGTTCAATTTCGAAATTTCATTTTTGATGTTAAAATTTAAAGTTTCAAGTTTGATGTTGAAATGTAAAGTAGATATTTCCAGGTTTCCAAATTTTTTTAAAATGAACTCTACTTAATCCAGAATCAACTGTAGTCGACTCAGTATCGTTAATGGAAGATCCGTAGAAAAATTAAAAAATGATATTAAATTCATCTCATAGCTGCTGATAACTCATTTAATAAATTTTAAAACTTTAATATGATGTACATGAAGATTTTTAAAACCCACCCCGAATCGTTTTTCTGCATCCACCCCTGGTGATAGTAACCTTTGTTGTGTAGAATTTTTTAATCGTTTTACAATAATGAAATGCAAATAGGCTTGACTAACATTAATAAGCACCGTAGAATTAAAGCCACCACCTCGCTCAAAAAAAGAGTGTTCTGATTTATTTCCTTCAATTTTCATCTAATTTCACGGTACTGTACTGAACTTTACGAATTCATTCAAATCTACAAATCGAAAATGGAAAAACTTCGTACAATTTTACGATTTGGATTTCAAGTTTTTGAACCTTTTGTATGAACCTTTTGTCCTTTACCTTGAAACTTTTTTTTCAACCTTTTGTAGGACAAAAGGTTGGACCAACAGAATTTCTATCCGATTGTAGTTAAAATTTTACTGAATCAACAAAAATTGTTCGATCGCACCAAAGTGATTCCCGTTTTTCATCCCGACACTAAAAATGATTGGAAGCTCGTTTTTTCCGCAAAATGTCGGTCAGAAATTTCGCCGCCCACGTCGAGGAATGCACGTATAGCCCCGATAAAATCGTGAAATACGCAGCGATAATAAACCGAGATAAGCGCTTAGTTGTTCATTAATATGCTTTTTATAGTTATTACTCATGTTCGCGAGGTTCGAGTCGGCTCCGGACGCCGCACGGGATACGTCGTAACGCTCGAGCTCATGTCTATGAGAACTTGAGAACTCGCGACGACCCGAGAGTCTCGAGTCGAGACTATGTAGGCGGACCGCTAGTTTGCGCAATCGTACTCGGGGGGATAACGTTAGCGTGAATATTTTCTCGGTTATCGTGATACATAACGCACTGATAATGTGTCGGATGAATGACCCGGCTGATCTGCCCAAACTCGACTCGGCCACGAAAAAAAAGACCCCCGATAACCCCGAACGCTTAGATTTTACGTACTTTGAAAAATGGTTATGTTCATCTGGATTTTTCGATTTGCATTTTTTTTTGCGGAATTTTAATTGATCGACTGTTTTTGTAAAATTTTACTGTCATATACAGTAAAATTTCTTTTGTTATTTTCCAGAATTCGCGACATTAACGAAGTCATCATGAATTTGTTTGAACTTTGAATGGTGAATGTTTTTGAAATTTACATTTCTTTTTCTGTGGGGTATTACAAACTTTATTCTTATTTTATTTGCAAAATTTTGCTTCTCGGAGGTTTGAGCATTTTCAAATTCGCGTGAATGTTGTACATTTCTGCGCGAATTTTTAATATTTTGCAAGTATATAAACTTTTCGGCAGAATTTGAGGAAGTTGAATTTTTCGGAATTCGGGAGATACTGAGATTTGTGCCAATTCTTTGGAATTTCCGTGAAATTTAAAATTTTGCAACTTCCTTCAGTGAAAAAGAGTTTTTTTCTGTTATTTGGAGAATTTGACATTTTTGTATTTTTTTTAATATTTTGGAATTTTTGTTCTTTCACGTTTTCAGAATTTTTCGAAGTTTTGGAGACATTTCAAATTTTGTGGACTTGGAAAAAATTTAACTTTTTTTCAAATTTTCGAGACTTCTCTCAATTTTGTTTATTTTCGCTGTAAAATTGTATATTTTAAGAATTAGGAGATTTTCGAGGGAAATTGAAAAATTCGCAATTTTTGATAACTTTGAACATTCGCCAGTTTTAAATAAAATATTCAATTTTCTAACGATTCTCATATTTTCAGAATTCTGCGAAAATTGTAAATTTTTTGAAATTTGAAAAAAATGTTCAACTTGTGTAAATATTCCAAGATTTCAAATTGTTGGGCTACGCAAAATGTTGTAATTTTTAGAAATTTGGAATTTTAAGAAACCACAAATTCTGAAAAGAGATTGTATTTTTGTAAAGATTCAAAAATCTCCAAATAATTATTGATTTAAAGAATAGTTTATTTATTATACATTTTTATTTAGTTTACAGTGTTTATTATTTTTTCATAATTTTGCTTTATTTTCTATTTTTTTCAACGATTCTCAAATTTTCAGAATTCTGTAAAAACTGCGAGTATTTTAAGTTTGGAAAAAATTTTCAACTTGTCTGAATATTTCAAGAATCCAAAATGTTGCTACGCAAAATTTTGCAATTTTTCGAAGTTTAGAATTTCAAGAAACCACAAATTCTGCAAAAAGTTTTGAGTTTTTGTAAAGATTAAAAAAACTCTAAATGATTCTTTATTTAAAGAATAATTGATTAATTCTAAATTTTTATGTAGGTCAATTTCTAATTTTTTATTTATTCACTAATTCTACATTTTTATTTATAAAATTCTGCGAACATTGCAAATTTATAGTCTCGTATTTTGAAAAAATTCTACATCTTCCGAAATTCATATTCTTCAAATGTAAAAATTTTCGGATATTACCAAAACTCCAAAAAATTGAATGTTTCGATTTTAATTTCGTTGAATTCATTAATAAATTAAATTCCGACACATTTGTAATAATTTGGTCGTTCATTGTTCGCCTTGTCTGGCACTATAAACATGAAAAATATTGCTTTAACATTCAAAAACATGAATGCAATCACGACGATAGGAAATGTCGTAATTTCATTAATTTCAACGAATTACATGGTCGGACCCGAAAAATCTAAAATGCCGACAGTATTAATTGGTTATAAGGCGGAAAAAGTGCAGCTACGTAGTTTTTCCAAACACATAAACATACAACATAACCTCAAAATTACCATGAAAATTAAGTTTTTGCTATACTTTATATATTTATTATTTTTTATTACATAACTTTATTCATTTCGCACATTGTTAACAACGAAAATCTCTATTTCTGCGATTGTGGATTATTTTTTAACGTTTCAGACTGTGTTAACCATCGAAATCGATCACATTTCCTATTGAAATTATACATATTAGTTTTATATATTAGGCGGGCAAAAATGACTCGACAACTGAACAGTTTCGCGTGAATTCACTCGTTAACCAATGACAACTGCTCACAGTTTTTTCGCACAAATTAAACAAATGAGTATAAATATTTTTGGCGCCGGTGAATTTTTGGGAACACTCTTCAAACACTGCAAGGATAATTTTTTCGGAAGTACGTCGTATATGTACATAGATATACTAAACTCACTGTCAGCTTGACAATTTCAGGAAGTATACAATTTTCGAAACAGCGTCTCACACAGTATATGGACGCGGTTTCGTTAATCGGTCCCGAATCGGTCTTTTTGGCATGCGAAAACGAGTCTCAAAACTCTTGTTTGAGTGCGCGTGTTGAAAAAAATAGTATGTGCAACACGGGCCAATGTGGCCGATTATCGGCCGCAGAATTTCGCCCTCGCTGCGCTCGGGACGAAAACTTCATGCGGCCTCGAATCGGCCACTTTTGGCCCTAGTTGCTCCGGAAAAATGACCGGAAAATATGACTTTTGTCGACTTTATTATGATTTTGTTATGACTTTATAAAGTCATACTAGGATTGGTAGGGGATTAATAGCTACATCCATTCATGTTCCAATACGATTGGTTCCCGTTATATATTACGGTGCATGTCTTCGGGACACCCTGTATTCAGACATCCCATCGATAACTCCGCGAAATCCCCGATCCCCAGCAAAGCCGAATGTCCTTGCAGCGGTGTAATCCGCACCTGAGAAGCTGACACCGCGACGGACCAGTTGAGCGCAAGTAGGGTAAATCCGAGCCGCTCCACTTTTATCATCGCCCAGCCACACGGCTGTTTTCTTCCGTCCGCGCCTAATCGAGCATCTTCATTCGGGAACATTTCGATCGCATCAATGGGGAATACAACGCGAATCGCCTTGCCCGCGAGAAAAAAAGGCCGCACGCCTACATCTGGGTTATCGCGGCGTGCACCATCTACAACCGCGGCGCGGATCCTTATCCCCGGCATTTATCTTGTTCTATCTGTTACATCGCGCAGGGTACGAAATAAAAATGAAAGCTCAGATTTTCTTCATTCCCAGCGCAGCTCGTAAATCATCCGGCTTTCCGACATTACGCCTTTAACGCGCGCTTACTCACGCGCAATTATATCCGCGGTTCCCGATGCGAATTGGAACGAGAATTCGTTTGTCTATTGTGCACCGCGAGGGAGAAAGCACGGGAGAAAAATTTTATGCGCGATCATACGTGACGGGTTTTGACCGTGGCTGAGATACGGTATGTAGATCGGTTGGGACGAACACGCCAATGGTCGCGAGTCTTGCTGATTTGTTGCGGCGTGGCAAACTCAGGACGAAAATGTACTGAAGATATGGCCGCTTGCAAGCACGTAGACAGGGGGAGGGAGGGGGGGGGGGCTTGGGGGGCTGGAGCCATCCTCGAAATTCTGGGGAAATTGAAAATTCTAGCACATTGACGAAAAGTATATTTTGAAAATATAGAAAGTACTGATTTTCACAAGTGTCAAAATTTTTGAGAAACTTGATAATTTTCAACATTTCAAGATTTTCAGCAATTTTAGGGATTGTCAAAATTTGGAGGATTTTGAGAATTTTAGTTGTTTTTGGAAATTTGGAAATTTCGAAAATTCAAAAATCTTGGATAATTCGAAGTTGTAAAAAAGTTTTAAAATTCTAAAACTGCATAATATTTTCATAATTCTTGAAATTACGGAAATTTTGAATATTCTTAACATTTCGAGAAACTTAATATTTTGGGATATTTCTAACATTTCAAGATTTTTGATAATTTTGAGAATTTTCAAAAATTGAAGTATTTTAAGAGTTTTGAAAATTATTGGAATTCTGAAAACTTCAAGAATTTCGAAATTTTTGTGAATTTCTGAGGTTTGTGAAAGTTTCAAGAATTCTGGAAATTTACAATATTTTTATTATTCTTGACATTACTAAAATTTTACCTATTCTTCACATTTAGAGAAACTTGATTATTTGAAACATTACAAGATTTTTAATAAGTTAGAGAATTTCAAAAATTT